>JAXQQM020089107.1:0-35512 GCA_034641835.2 Pinus albicaulis | reverse complement strand
TATCTCCCCAGGATCACTTCACATTTGATGCACTTGGTGAAAAAGGAGGAGGTGATGATGATAGAGGAGTGGATAGAGGCATCTATCACTATGACAAATTCTTCTTGACTTGGATTTCCAAGCATGAGGAGGATTATCTTCTAGCAGCACATGGTTCATTCTTCTTCATAGCATTCCAAAACACTATGGAGAACTCACTCATGGATCCATGAACCATATTACTTCCGGCATATGGTAAGAATTTTGTCTATACATTCGTTTATTTGCATACTCTTACCATTTCTATGCAGTGCATTGCTTCACAAGAGGGCAAGTTTTTCATTGGGCTCCATGGACAAAATTGGGCCAATTTGTATGAGGGAGAAAACATTTTTTTATATGGCATTGGCAAAGTGTTCACTTACATGTATGATCAATTTATATACTCAGCCATTTTCTATTTTATCAATAGATATCATGACGTACATAATTATCCATGTAACACAAAACAACTTGCCATGTACTTTTCTGAAGCAGCAGTTTGAAAAACTGTGTTGTCACTACTGCGAAAGTTGTTGGTACCTTCTTGCACCACATGAAACCTTCAACATTTTCTTCATTTGCTTGTTGATCATGACTTAATTTGCTGATATGGATCATATTTGTATGAGAATCATGATTATTAGAGAGACAGATGAGTTGGATGTGTCCTTGAGGGGAGAAAACTCCCACATTTTCTGCACTACATGTTCTAATGGGAGCATGGGAGGAGATATGGCCACCACAGCCACATGTTTTTTATATTTTGTGGTGGGCCATGAGATTGATATTCATCCATTGAAAAATCATGGGAAAGTTCTTGATTTACATTCAGCCATTTAGTATTCATTAGTAGATGTGATGAGTTTTGTATGTTAGCTGCCATGTTATTTTCTAATGTTGCAGTGGATGAGACTGTGTTGTATCCTCTTGAGATATTGTTTTTATTATGAATCACCATGTAAAAATTGCAGCAAAATTCTCATAGGGATACTCTATGATGACCATGTCCTATTCATCATGGATGGATTATTTTGGGCCAACTTGTTCTTCAATGTTGAAGGAGAACTCTTTGGAGGATTGTTCTCGGCTTTTCCATTTGAGGGCAATACTTTTGCAACCCAGGATCAGCACACACTCTACACTTATTATAAGTGGAGAGAAGGATAGCATGGGGTAGGATATGATTCTTACCATGATCAGATTTTCAGTCCACCTTCATTTCCGGAGATTGAGGTGGAAGGAGATTTTCAAGAGTTGCCTTGTTGGGAGGTGGCTCATTTTTTTTGGATGATTGCTCGGGGATGGAGGATCCACATGGGGAAGATGTTCCTCATCAAATTTCAGACTCCATGCCTTGAGTGGAGACTTTCCAGTTCTATCCTTGCAGTTTCTTGGGGACAAGTAACATTTGGGAGGGGAGGACGGTAATGTTCCAAATTTTTCCTTTAATCAATTGGAACATTAGATTTTGATAATTTCACTTATAAGTTGAATAATGGGGTAAGGAGGCCCAATGAAAATAAAAAAATGGATAAAATCCCTCTATTATAAAAGGGTATCAGCCTTGGAACTAGATTTCACACCCTCATATGTGAAAGGAGACATTTGCAAAGAGGCTTGGTTAAGTTTGACCAAGTCAAACTTCGCAGGGTATGAGGTGGAAAGCACTACATGGGACAGTGAAAAGAAAGAAGAGGTAATATTCCTTGAAGGAGGAAACCCTAATAGAGCGGGGCCCATGGAGAGGGAGCTCTCATGTGTTTAAAAGGAGGCCAAGGCAGCCATTGTTATTCATGCTTTTGATTATTCATTTCATGTCTATTCAGACATTGTGCATTATTTTGTTGTTTAGCAAGAATTTCCGGGGAATTCCTATTTAGGATTTCCTCACCTTCTTGAGAGGCCTCTTGAAGGTTTTTCCTTCATTCTCCACATCTCTTGGCTCAAGGCCAAAGCATCCTCCTCCAGGACAACGTTATTGCTACAGCAACATAATTCTGTGTTGCAGGGTGTTGCAGTGGAGACTCCACAACACCTCTTCCATATCTTGTTTTTCAGAGGGAGAGTCTTTCTTTCCTTTAGAGGATTATTTTGGAATATTTGGAGCTTATTTTTAGATCTTGGCACTTGGAAAAATCTATCTATTCCGCCTATAGTGCAGTTACCCTCTTAGAATACGTTATTTTCATAGAGCACTTGCAGTGAGGGCTTGCAATGTTGTTTGGAGTGTGAGATCTAAAGTGTAAGGATAAGCCTTCCACTTTGGAGATACATTAGAGGATTTATACTTCATATTTCCCATCATCTTCAGCCTTCTCTATTCAGTTCCATATTTGAGTTGCAGCTGTTTCCCAGCAACTCCGGCATTTTTTCCATTTTGTGTATTTCAGCCAATCATTTGAAGGATTGATGTATTATTGCTTCTAAGGGTTAGAGCTTTTCTCCCCTAGTGTATTTGAGCCTTATATTGTCATATATTTTATTTATCATTTAATATGGAGGAATACCTTCTATAAATTGCATCCTCTTAGCCTGGGTTTATGTAGAAATATCAGTCTTCTTCTATTTTCATGTACATGTCTTGTTGAGGCTTGCATTTCCTTTCTTGCGTGGATGTTTCCTCAATAAATTGTACTATATTTTCTGCTATAACATTATTCATTGGCCATTTAGATCTTCATATGCTCATGGTTGTATAATAACGTTGTCATTCCAGCTCTTGTGCTTACATTATTGTAGACCATTCGTCGGGCATTCTCTGAGGACATCTAGTAGTGGGAGATATTTTTAATCACTCTATAAATATTTATTTGGAGCCTCCTCTTGGATTCAGGTCTTATATGCATATATATAAGGGGTCAAAGTCCTGGTTTCAAATCCTGTAGCTGCCATTACTGGAAAATGTGTTTTCCAATCATGCCTAGCTAGCTGTCCCGAGTTGGGAACATTACACTGCATAAAATGACTGTACAGTATAAAGACAGTTTTAACTCAAAAAATAGGAGAAAAATTAGATCTACTCATATATTTATTAATAATTATGAATAATAGAGATCTAGCCTCCTTATACAAAATACAAGAGAACTCGGGCAAGGGTTTCTTGTCAAACACTCTGCATACAAAATGTGATATTCAAAAATTTACTGAATCACCACTGCAACACTAAAGAATATGAGTGTATACGGCTAGAATATGTCTGATCTGATGTATATCCCTCAAGGGATTCCTCCCATGAAAGGATGAACCTCTCAATCACAAGAAAACACTGCAACGGAGCCACTAGACCATCTACTAAATGCTGCCTCCAAAATAACACATTCCCTATCTAGAACAACGTTGGGAATGTAGGGGAAATGTGTGGTATGATACCAAAAATATGAAATATGCTCCATACCTCTCCAAATAGGTCTCTCAAGAGAAGGAAATATCCCTCCAAGGAGAAACTAGCTTAGAAAGTGGGATTCCAATCCCTTCCACTGCTACACCCCTCAACACTGCACAATCTCCAGAATAAACTACGCTGATGAAGTAGGATGAAGTTTGGCCTAAAAAAATTATGTGAAATGATGAATACAAACTCTCCCAAGAGGCTCCTCAAGGAAAGATGTGGGATTCCTGCTCGGGAACACCCGGTGCTAAACAACACTGCTACCCTGCTAAACAGAAAGATGAAGCAAACGTTTGAGTAGACAAGAATAATGATCTAAAACATGAAGAATAATGCTAGCATCCTCTTCCTTAAATAAAACATGATTTTTATTGCCCTTGGACACACTCAATTAGGTCATCTCTATCCAAATATTCATCTCCCTCCAAAACTACGTTATTCCTTCTTGGATTCCTCCTCCTCCACAACAACGTTGTTGACTTAGTCAAAGTGGACTGAATCAACTTGATAATATCCCTGTTCACACATGGAGGTGTTTTATTAAGTTGCAAAGAGTGCCTCCTTTCACACTTGAGGAGTTTTTATTCCTCCTTAGGAGACTTAAGGGCTTTTCCAACTATTTATTCACCAGCTAAAGGTACTGCTAACTCTAATGTTCCATTTAGCTTTAAGGCTAAAATTTGGGAACATTACAATCATCCCCTCCAAAATATTTTCTTGTCCTCAAGAAAATGCATAGGGAGAGAAAATTTCTCCCCTCCTCCTCATGTGGCCTCCCATCAATGGCCTCCATCACTACATCAAGATAATATGTAATAAAATTGTCATCCAATGTTTCCTCCCAAGTGTGCAAAACCAAATGGCTCACATCAATCAACGGTGGAAAGTGTGAATTGAAACCTGTTTGCTATCCCATGGCCTCCACCAAGTAGGAGTGATGACCAACATGGTGAATGAGTGCCTCCCTCACCCATGTTATCATCCAAATGAAGTGAGTCACCCTCCAACATGGAAACTCATGAAGAATCCCCTCCACCTTTGGCTCCTAAAATGTAGGTGGGCTGAATAAATAAACATGATAGGTAAGAAGGCCTATCTCACGTTGTCCTCCTCTCCACTCATGATAATTGTAGAGGGCATGCTAATCTTGGGCTGCAACATGATTTCCCTCCAATGGCAGGGAGAAGATTTAGTCTCCAAGGACCCTCCTTCCAAAATCATGAACCATGCCAACCCAAACCATTCCATACAAGATGAATGGCACATCATCACCATATGACATCCAAATTAGAAAATGGCTGAAATTTATGTGCAATTTTGGATGATACACATGGTTTCTTAGGTGGATATAGCACAGTTCTCCCAACTGCTGATTCAGAGTATCAAGTGGCAAGTTGTCCTCCAAGGAATTTTCAGCTATGCATGTTAGCTCATCTACTATGAAGTAGTAAGCAACAATATAGATCAGATGTATAAAATCAAAACAATACAACACTTGCCCCAATTCATGTAGATATGGGTTATAAATATTACATAATTTGGCCCTAAACTGACTATGAAACCCATAAATAATCTTGCTCTCTTGTGGAGCAATGCACTGTTTACATATGGTGAGAAAATAAAAATACTCAATAGAGTAATCAAAAAGTACATAAATGTATTTCTTACCATGCATCATGTGTGAGCTGAAGTTGAGGTCCATGAGTGATTCCTCCCATGAGAATCTTCCCATAAAAATCTGCAAGAGGAGAGGGTGCATACTCCCTTTGGGACACTCCATCAATAGAAACATGCTCTCAAGTGACATCGTTGTAGGCCTTAGTAACAAGGCTCTTGTCACTCCATGACTTCTCCCTCTGAAATTCCACATGCCAAAGCCATCCACCATCATGCTGCTATGTGAGAAGATTTTCTTCTGACATGGAAGCCTCTCATAATCCTCCATTGCTGAAGGGTAGCCTCCTTGCACCATGAATGTGCCTTCCTTCTTTCCAGAAATATCATGAAAAGTATGGGAAAATTTCTTCCCATACTCTCCCAAGTGTAACCACAGCAACAACACATATTTCTACTCCCTCATCTCTCCCTCATACAAGCCATAGAATAAGATATTGATGGTTATCTTGTATGATGCCCCATACAAACAAATTTTATGTTGTTCTATCATATGGGTACCATGCAATCCAATTGGTTTACCTCTCCATTTATGGTAAACATGGGGCTTCCTTTGTCCTTGGGCTGAAATGACATGGCCTCCAAGAATGGCCCAAATTCCCCCATCAAGCAATCCAGCCATGAAGTGCCTCATCGAGTTCTCCAAGTAGTTTCTCCCACAAGAAGAGAAAAAGTGTGACGTGGCAATCATGGTTTTCCCATGGTTCCTTCTGAAATGTACAACATATAAAGTGGGTAGAATCATGCTCCTAATGCGCCTCTTCAATCTCAAGCCCACTCTCCCAACAAAGCTCCCCATGAACATAATCATATCAGCAATACATGGAAGCAAGGTTGTTGAGGAGGTAAATCCCCTCTGCGGACAGAGGCGATCCCTACTAGCCTAGCAGGGGTCTAGCAACAAACAAACAATGCTATGACGCAAGCTCCTAGTTACGAATGAAAGACTTGGGATAAGAGCCTACCCCGGATTCCAACGCTAGATCCGAAGAAGAATATGTCCCCGTCCTCCAGCCCCGGCAGATCACAATCCTTCCACGATCTCCGTGGATGAACACTACGCACGAAGAAACGAACGGATACATGCATAGGGAACCAAGCATACGTAACTAAACATCGGTCGAAAAAGATATTACTCGCATTAACATGATAGAAAAAGGAGTGGAACCATAATCATAGTCATCTATTAAAGTGATAAACGAATAGAAGTTACAACCAAGTTCTCGACGTCGCAGCCTTCCTTCGAACGGGTCTCCGGTTGTCCACGTCTCGCAAAGCTCGCCAAGGAAAGGGAAACCTCTCCGAGTCTCGTAACAATGGTCTCCTCGCTTGAATGGGCCTTAAGGGAAAGAAGGGATTCTTTACAAGACAAAGGCACTTGGGAATAGGGAGATGCAAAGCTTCAAGCATTTCAAGACTAGCTTGCCATGGATCCGAGCAAGCTTTTTATAGATGGGGGAAGGAGGGAGTTGGGATCCCTATTATTATGGGATTGGCCCTATCAACAAGGAAGGTTCCATAGAAGGTGGCAAAACTACTTCCCTTCCATAGAACTCCCGCACCAAACCTCCCAACTCAAGATAGGCAATGGTTGTGAGTTTGTTTGAACTCAACTTCCGCCATCCATATTTAAAAAACAAAGTCCCTAAAATGGGTGGCGCGATTGCTGCTCTATGACGAGAGCGCCAGTGGCGCGACCTCTTTACAGATTTCCCGATTGGCGCGAGCACTCGAATTGTCTACCCGCGCCAATGCAAAAAGAGTCGTTTTTCATGGATTTTGCAAGGAGATGTCTCAAGGGGAAATGAAGTTCATACTCGAGAGGGATGCATTGATGATGTTTTCAAGGCATGACAAGTGTTCACAGGGTCACATAATGGGTCCTCCATTGTGCGGGATGGGGAATGGTAGGGACGGTGACAAATTATCGTGTAACGTATGCCCCCCTAAAGCATGAGGCCCGAGAGAGAGAGGGTGAAATGCTTTACGAGAACATGTCCAATCGAAGGCCCGCCGTCGGAAAACTCGCACGTAAAGATACAACCGATATCTCAAGTACATGATGTATATATATGGTATGGACGCAGCCCATCCGAACGCAGTATGCTATAATCCGGATCTAGGGTATGGGCGCGACCATCCAACTAAGATCAAACAAATAGACTCATGTATGGTCACAACCATCCAATCATAGAGTCATGTACATAATGACAATAATCCACAATCGCAGCCTGGATTACAACAGACACAATCCAGGGGTCTTGCGCTCCATCTCGACCCAAACAAGTACAAGTTCTAGCATGCGAATGTGTGAGCCGATGTCGAACATGCAAGAACATCGTCTCGATTACCGACCAATGATGAAAGTCGTTAATGACGCGAGAGAAACCACCAATAATGATGATGGTCCTCAAGGTACTACAGGTACAATCTACGGTGTGTGAATAAATGAGTCGACGTCGAACACCCGCAGAATCATCCGATCGGAGGCCAATGATGAAAACCTCACGTCGAATGCGACGAACCCGCCATTAAGGCATGCGAGCTCCAAGGTACCATCGAGAGTCTCTAGACCAACTTCCCGGATAATGAGTTGAAGTCGACAGAAGTGACCTTGATCGAAGGTGGGCCATAACGATTCCCACATCATCGACATGAGACAGAGGAACATAATGTTTTGTTGTGAATCAGGATCATATGAGAAACAGAGGAAGGTTGATATTCGCAGAGGTCAACTTCTCTTGAACATATGAACGGCACGACAATGGACTTGGCGATATTTGACATCAACGGATCAAAGGTCATGGTGACGAGGCAATGAATAGATGAGACGTCAAAAGAGATTACCCCAAACCCATGGAAGCAAAGTGAAACAACGAGATGAGATGTCCCCAACCCGACACGAATGAAGACAAGTGCCATGTTCAAGAGCGACATATCGCCGATGACAACGACAAATGGTTCCATTTTTTCCCCCCACCATTTCCGGCGAGTACCCCAATTATTTTTTGATAACAAGCTTGAAGGGGATAGCATATGCTTGCGATATAAGTCCGCCCTTCGGCGAATCCATCCTAGTGCATTTAACGAGTCCTAGGAAGGAGAAACTCGGAGAACGTCATTTCGACGAAATCCAATGTCATCGTGGGTTTAACGAGTCGACAAAGGAAGAACTCGGCGTCTTTTCATGTTTAGAGAGTTTGAAAAGACAATGGAAAAGAAAAATCCACGAGTCCCTTTTTCGTAAATAGTTCCCCGCATCCGAAAAGGTAGAAAACAATATCCCAGGGAAAACCTCCTAGTCGCGATAGGCTAGGGTATTCCTTTTTCGTAATCGATCCAGCCTCGACCCCGAAAAAGGGTTAAACTTATATCGGGTGAATGTCGATTCGTGTCCATTTTAACGAGATCGAAACGACAAGGGCCTCGGCGATCTTTTCATATTTAGAGAGTCGAAAAAGAGTCGAAAGATGACTCCGGAGTGACTTTTTTCGTGTATTTACCGAGTCCGAAAAAGTATAAAATACAACTCGTTTCCACCTTTTAAGTCGCAAACACCTGTCACTACACATACCCAACAAGCGTAAAATCCATTTCCGACATAATACATGCAAATATTTGACAAGAAATAACTTTTAGAGCTCATTTTAATGTCGAAAAGTTATAAATATGTCCAATGGTAAAAAATGAAATTACTTTTTACTATTTACCTTGTGGAGAGCAACAGTGGTCCATTTGGAGTAGAATATTCTGACGGCGATTGCGACCAATCCAGGCAACCATTCAGCGTCTCGTCTATGACGAGTAAGAGGCGCTCCTTTTCTCTTTCTTTCCATGCATTTTTAATGATTTCCCCTTAGAAATCAGCTCTGTAAGGGCACCTTTGAAATTTTAGGGCCGGGCTAAGTGGCGCGGGTATCGGGACACGGACCCGCGCCACCGAGCTCTTTTTTACCAAAGGGCTCGCGCCACATGGCGCGACCGTCGCAAAATAGTCGCGCCACTGGCGAACCCAAATTTCCGCCTAAAATCCCACTACTTATGCCAAATTTCTTGAATTTTGAGGCTCGCGGAAGATCTAATTAAGGGCTTTGAACCATGTGAATGCGGATAAATAGTCGTAATGGCAATTGAATGGAAGGAACGGGGAACACGGAGATGAGGACGAAGAGGCCATGCAAAGCCGAGGATTGCATGAATGCTCTAAGGGACTCGTGGCTTAAAAAAGTTCTTCCTCACGCCATGCTTACGAGCTCAGCTCGAGCTCCTCCAATATCCGATCAACCTCCGGGATGAAAATGACCAAGTATTCGGAATACGAGACCGGTGTTGGAATTGGAGGTCGTCGACATTTATTTCGTTCATCGGATTATCCCGCAGGTCCAATCCTCTGCATCGACCGGGGAGCAGACCATCGGGGAGAAGATGGAAGAAGTAATGGCGCGGGTGTGCCGTGGGGCACAAACAAGAACGAGGGAGTAAGAAGGTATACATCTCAACCATCCCCCGACCTAGCACCGAGAGTTGTACTCCACACCATTACGCGGGCCGCCGGATCGCAGCACCGCACGAGGCTACAAAGACTCAACTCTTACGCGCCTCGGAATGCATGGGTCCCCGACCGTATGATTGGGCAACAGCACGTCACGATCAACATGAAAAGGCGACTTACAAAGTGCAAACAGAACAAACCGAAGCAGCTTTTGGGTATGGTTCCATCTTGGTATCGTTCATTCCGGAACGCATACCAACCTTCCGTGGCCAAGAGGCCCATGTGGCGAGTCCAGGTACCACGAGAGCCGAGAATGGCTCGTCGGGCAGCACCGATGCCCCGGATCCCGAGGCGGGCAACGGATGTCCCGGAAGCCCGAGTTCTTCAGGGTGGTTACGGCGCCAACCGATCGTTGTGGAAGATTGGCCCTATGCGGGAACCGACTTTCCGGGGGACCCGGATCTCCCGCTACCGTAAGGAGACCACCGGGATGAAGAGCTGGGTAAGACCTCATATTTTTGATTTTATGTTTATATGTTTTTGTTAATACACACTTGTCTTAACACAATTATATATGCATGCGGATGTAGGACCCGAGAGACCAGCGAGATGTCTCCTATCTTCCGGAGGACACAACTCGCCCCCGAGATCCCGGGGGGAAGGTACGGAGGAGAGGCACCGGTTCGGAACCTCGAGGGGATCGTCCATGGGATCCTAGACTATGCCCGATCGTCGGATGTACCGATGGAGTACCGGGCGCCATACGGTGGGGGGTTCCAAACCGGCTCCACCGAATCCCGAGGCGGCTAGTGCGTGCGATGACGTGCTATCATGAGCACCATGCTCGATTAGTCTCTAGGATTTAGCCACACCTATTTTTTTGAGAGACACAAAGTGTCTCCTGATGTATTAAGACAATTATGTATTTTTTTTTGAGTTTTATGTGATGCACACTCTGTGCAAACATTTCGACACACATATATATATATATATACATATGATTATTTTGGATGGATCTTTCTTTACATGTGATGATGTTTTCTATATGTCATGCAAATGTCTAATACAGATGTAATCTAATGTATCGCTTACATAACAAACGACCCAATGCGAAATGTATTCACACAATGCATTTAATCACACATTTCATTTTTTACGCAAGCTTAAAAGCACACATGAACACACACATATGCAAACTATGCTTGAAACGAGTTTTATTTTTTACGCAAGCTTAAAAACACAAACTATGCTTGATAATAAGAAAGACGGGCATGCCCCCCAAAGATGTTGTCTCAAATCGAGGCACATGCCCCCCAAGCTTCACTCGATTGAAAATGGAGTGAAGATTGAACATACACGAGATTTGAGCTGAAACCGACAAAACTCGAATTGAATATGCTTGTGTTTCATTATTTTAACGAGGTTGACACACTCAAAAGAACTATCCTCAAACAAAGCTTTGTTTCATTGTTTTTTAGGAGCTTGACACAAGTGGAGGAACTATGCTCCAAGATCCTAGTTTCATTTTTTTAAAGAGCTTGACCCAGGGGAGGAAACCATGCTCTAACCGACTTACATCAAAATGAACAAGAAGGCGGCGCTCCCAAGAGTTCCGCTCCCTGATGGAAGGGAAACATCCTGGGAGTCGAGGACCCAATGCCCCCAAAGACATTATGCACTACGGCATCATCACCGAGCACGGTGCACGGGGTATGTAGCCACATAGTTGACTCGCGGTGGAGCGAGATACAACGGGTGGATAAAAACCAGGGAGGGGGGTGATGGCGGACCGGATGCTACATTGGGACCAAAGAACGACAGACGATCAATGGTCACAATCCGTCCTTCATGTGGAAAACAAAGGGCCACACGAAAAAGGGAGGAGACAAGCGCTCCCATGGCATAGGTGTAATCGCGCCCCCGGGAGCGAGATGAAAATACAAGGGGCCCTGGAACGACCATCACATCCATATGGACGGTTTTCCCTCCCAAAGTAATTGGTAACCTTGGAAGGATCCCCAACGGTTGACTAGTCCTTCTATTGAATGACAACATATTCTCGCGTAACAGCGCAAGCGGTGGTGAACCGAAAGCTTGCCGGGTAGTTGAAGACAGAATACTAACGTGACGCACCTTCGTCTATAATGGTGCTGGGTACAACCGGACCAAGAGCTCGTACCGTAATCTCGAAAGGCACATAAGACTGAAGGCGAAATCCCTGCAAATCGATTCCAATCAAAGGAAGCGACCAAACTACTCGGAGGGGCTACCATCGAAATGCGAAGGTCTTCCCCCGATGTTACGGAAGCGAAGCCTCCTCCATGACCTCCATCTCGAAGGCGGGAGGAATATCCTCCGGAGTCTCCATCATGGGAGGCGGAGGAGCGGCTTCTTGAAGCACAAGGACAGGAGAATCTTTCTTCAAGTCCGACGAATCGAAGAAATCGAAGGACATGAGGAGTGTGAGATCCACTCTCGACGTAAAAGACCCTGGTGCACCGCGGACGGGGGCGGCTTCAACCGATCCTACGACCAATGGTTGTTCGGTGGGCGGATTCGTGAATTTGAATTTCCGGGGGGAGTGGGATCGACCAAGGATGACTCTTGACCAACCATAGGATCGACTGGTAGAGGAATCACGTAAAGCCGATTATAACCAGGTGGAAGGCGTGGTGTAGAACCGATCGGGTTGTCCAAGACTCGCTTGGCTTCATCCATATAAGGACAAAGGTGAATGGCATGGTGCCCTTCACACAATTTACTGAGGATTGGTGATCTTACCCTCGCTTCTTAGAGTCCTTATCAACGACGAGTGAAGACGTGCCCCCCAACTTGACTCCCGGAAGCCAAAGGCAACGGTGGGCACCGTTGGACCATACTTCGAGCACCTTGGGAATGCCAGTAGCGGGTCTCGAAGAAGATGGTCGCCCGTGCACAACATGCACGGGAACTTAACTTTCCGAGGAGGGTTGGAAGGACTATCAAGAGGAAGTGTTTCGTAGATAGCGAGTTCCACTTTTAACCTCTCGCTTATCGGACTTCTTCTTCTTTGTCTTCTTCTTCTTCTTCTTAGCCACCCGGCTACTCGAATCCCGACTTTCACCAGGGCGAAGTAGAAGATGAGGACGCAGTAAACGAGCGAAGAAGGGGGAGAGGTCCACCTTGGAATCAACATGATGTTGTTCCATCGGAGGAACCGATTGAACGAGTAGTGGAGACATTCGGGACAACGAGAGGTTGAGAACAACCAAACAGGCAACCCAACAGTTAGCCCAGGAAGGGACAACGTCGCCATGTAAGGAGCACCAACATTTCCAAAAGGAGGAAAATGACCAGGATTCCCTTCGAGGGGATTCCTTGGTTGGTGAACTCGAAAAAGTTGCCATCAAAACTCAAAAGCACACACGGGACTGAAAACGAGTTAAGACACACGATCAAACGGTCAACAAGCAATATCTACGGGCGTGTAATCGTGGGCGATTAATTTTACCACATTGGAAAGTAAGAAATTCTACTGTTTCATGTTTCAAGAGTCGAGAAACGATAAAAAGATGACTCTATCTCTTTCGTAGTTGACACAAGCGTGAAAGGACAAGCGCTTGACGGTCTTTTTCAAGTTTAGGGAGTCGAAAAAGACCAAATGATCTGCTCAGGGAAAAACTAGGCACAAAGGGTGTACCAAATATCCGTGAACTGCAATATACACCTTGGTTTCAAAAATGAAACAGAATCGACCAAGGACTTTCCGTACGTGCGAGTAGTCTCCCGAATCGTCGTGTTCGGTGTATCACGGGTATAGGGCGGCGGGACTCGGCTTCCTATGGATAAAGGATTGAAAACCTAGAGGGGTCTCCCTTTATATACACGACGGTACGGGGAGCGCAAGTCCGTACTAGCGCTCGTCTAAAGCCAACAAAGCGAACGACAAACTGCTAGGTTTAACGACGCCGAACACGTCTCTAGCCTAGACCTTCTAAATATGTTTTGTTAAGTTCCAATGTTGCCTTAGGTTAATTGAATAAATTTTACAGTTGATCTTCAATTAAGTTTCAATTTCCGAGCCCTATCGTATGTAGTGTCTCCTAAATGCAAGCTATATGCCACGATGCAACATTTCGTTCGATGAAAACTAGTTAAATGAGAGTTGAGAGCTTTTATGCAAACGAAATGAACGGAATACAAACAAGAATGTCTCTAATGCAAATAATGCAATTGCAAACTTTTCATTCAAACACTAATCACTAGCAATATGGAAAAGATCACAATTTGCACTAATTCAACAAAAGCAAAAGAGATTATATATATATATTTTTTTTGATTTTCAATGTTTAATGGCTAATGTGCACTGAAAACAAAAGGGACAATTTGAGAAATGATATCTGAGAGAGCGAAGCAAACAACATTCACTCAACGAAGCAAGCAACCAAATCTCTAAATCGACCCAAAGTCTCTCAAATCGAAGAAAGACTCGAAAACTCCCAATGGACCGTGTGATCTAGGTCCAAAGCCAAGGCAAACAAATTCTGAATGAAGGAATGAACAATCACTCAAAATACGCAGCAAAAAACGATCAAAGACTCGTTAAGAGAGCGTGGAGAATCAATCAACAAGTTGACAGGGACAATCAAGACACCAAAACTCCCAAGGAGGGCTCGATTCACTATGCCACTAGATGCCCTAGGGCTCAAATCGTGAAATCGATAGACGCGAGGCAAACAACCAAGGGATAGCGGTGAATTCCGATCAAACAAGACTCCAACACACTCGGACAATCAGAAATCAAGAAGAAAAGTACTGGTCAAGCTCGGAAAGCCAAAAAAATGAAGAAACTCAAAAAAAGTCACAGGGGTGGCGCGATCGTGGCCTTGAAAATAGCGCCGCAGGCCGATTGGCGCGACACGGACAAATGCAACATGCGCCAGTGGCGCGACTGTCGAGTTAAAACCTGCGCCAATCGAGTTCTTCAATAAAAAATTAAAAAAAACAAGCTATTCTAAAAGTAGACCAATACAAGCGAAGCAAACCAAGAGGCTAAAATAATGAAAGAATCCAACCCCGAAGGTTCATCAAGCAAGGAGAAACAATCAAAGCGAACCAATCATAAAAGGGACAAGGAAAACCTGGACGATCCCCAGCGGAGTTCGCCAATTTGTTGAGGAGGTAAATCCCCTCTGCGGACAGAGGCGATCCCTACTAGCCCAGCAGGGGTCTAGCAACAAACAAACACTGCTATGACGCAAGCTCCTAGTTACGAATGAAAGACTTGGGATAAGAGCCTACCTGGATTCCAACGCTAGATCTGAAGAAGAAGATGTCCCCGTCCTTCAGCCTTGGCAGATCACGATCCTTCCACGATCTCCGTGGATGAACACCTGCACACAGAAGAAACGAACAGATACATGCATAGGAACCAGCATACGTAACTAAACATCGGTCAGAAAAGAAATTACTCGCATTAACATGATAGAAAAAGTAGTGGAACCAAAATCATAGTCATCTATTAAAGTGATAAACGAATAGAAGTTACAACCAAGTTCTGACGTCGCGACTTCCTTCGAACGGGTCTCCGGTTGTCCACGTCTCGCAAAGCTCGCCAAGGAAAGGGAAACCTCTCCAGAGTCTCGTAACAATGGTCTCCTCGCTTGAATGGGCCTTAAGGGAAAGAAGGGATTCTTTACAGCACAAAGGCACTTGGGAATAGAGAGATGCAAAGCTTCAGCACTTCAAGACTAGCTTGCCATGGATCTGAGCAAGCTTTTATAGATGGGGAAGGAGGGAGTTGGGATCCCTATTATTATGGGATGGGCCCTATCAACAAGGAAGGTTCCATAGAAGGTGGCAAAACTACTTCCTTCCATAGAACTCCCGTAGCCAAACCTCCCAACTCAAGATAGGCAGTGGTTGTGAGTTTGTTTGAACTCAACTTCCGCCATCCATATATAAAAAACAGTCCCTAAAATGGGTGGCGCGATTGCTGCTCTATGACAGAGCACCAAGTGGCGCGACCTCTTTACAGGATTTCCCTGATTGGCGCGAGCACTGAACTGTCTACCCGCGCCAATGCAAAAAGAGCTGTTTTTCATGGATTTTGCAAGGAGATGTCTCAAGGGGAAATGAATTTCATACTCAGAGGGATGCATTGATGATGTTTTCAAGGCATGACAGTGTTCACAGGTCACATAATGGGTCCTCCATTGTGCGGGATGGGGAATGGTAGGGACGGTGACAAATTATTGTGTAACAAAGGTACAATAAAAAAAAGTTTCCAAATGACAACCAGAGAGTGAATCATAGTTCCACTTATGGAACCAGCATGGTGCATCCTTTTCCTGCATAAAAATAAGAAATAATAAGTTCTTTACTAGCCACTTTTTTGCTGCCACAGTCATCTCATAAGATGAAAACATGAAGTTGCAAGATGGTGCTAATGGTGTACACCAAGAATCATGTGGCTTCCCCCACAAACCACCAAAAGGATAACCAAAATTAATGCCACGAGTAACTCCAAGCACATCGTTATAAAATATGCAAGAAGAGATGATCCTTCTTGACACAACATACTGCTCAAACAAGGAAAAGAAGTACAATAAAAAATGTGAAATTATACCTCCTCCATTATGTACTTGAGATCTTGAGCCAAAATGGCTCAACTAGAATCTTTCCCTCACCTCCAATGAGTAGGGAAGTGGCTGTGACCTTCTATCTATCATCATCCGGGCTATGCATCTCTCCATATGCTGAAATATGTCATGATGGATGCCCGCCCAAGTGAACTCCTTTGCCAAAGAAAGATATGCATCATAATGCATGGAAAGGAAGTCCTCATGTGCTGCAAGTAGCAACTTCTCCTTCAGACTAGAAGCTCTAGTCAAGAAGAATTTTCCATGTAAATAGATGACCATATCATCTAATATATACTCATCATCTCTATCTGGGTCATCAAGAACCGTGCATGCACCAAGATCCTTGGAGTACTCTACTAAGAGATGAGATCTCCAATAAGGATCAATCCTCTTAAGAGACAACGCTGGTGATATGGCATGTGAAGCTCTCCTCATGCTACTGCCTACTACTTTGACATCCCCCATGCCAAAGTCTTCCTCCAAGCTCTTCACCTCTCCAAAATCCAAGAGTGGTGAATCCAAAGACAAGATGTCTTCCATCAACTCTAGATCCGGTGGCCTCCCAGGTGGAATGCCTCCATGTAGTGAGACATCAATGTCAAGAGTAGACTACTCATGTGGTTGGGCAACCTTGCGCCTTCCCTTATAACGAAAATCATTCTGCCTCTTCCTTGCATTGGGTCTCTAAAATAGGAAAGGGTGTGTGCCTCTCATCAAGTGATGTTTCTCTTCCTCCCTATCCCCTCCTTCCAGCTGAAATCATTCATAATCATGATGCTCACTAATTGTGCTTGGACCTCCATGTATGAGATCCTGGGGAACTTCTTGTAAGAATACAATAATCCCTCCTGTTGGAGCATGTGCTCCTCCTCCCTCTGCATGATGTACTGGATGTTCTCTAGATGTGACAGTGTTGTTGCCCTCATATTCATCAATGTGTATGGGAAACATCTCAATATTTGGATCCTCCCGTGAAAAGGAGATCCCCATGCCCTCTTGTTCAAGAATATGAACTGGAGGTCTTTCTTCCGGCAATGTGTAATGCAAGATGTCATCTCCTCCCATGGTTTTCTAAAGTGGAGTTTCCCCTATCACATGCAAGGGTTTTGTTTTCTCAAGTTTTCCTTGCTCATGTGTCTTAGGAAGTTTTTCACCAAACCTTCCCACCAATGTTTCTATGAATCTTTCATAAGAGGAAGTGTTTGCATTCTTTAAAGAACAAGATTCAAAAATCCACCATGCATGAGCCTTACCTCTGAAATGCAACGCTGCAACTCTGATGGCTTCATCTTTAGAAATATGGTGCAACTGCAAATAGGAGTCTATCTCCTTCACCCAAGCTCCACCTAAACATGTAGGTGATCCTACAAAAGTAGATAGAAGAAATATACCCACATCCTACTACTTGCTCTTCTCCACCTGGATCTTGCAAAAATCTCGGAAATCAATATGATCTCTAAACCTCTCAGTTTGAGATTCATACTCCTGCAACAAATCACTCATAGTCATCCTCTTAGGCATTCTTCCTCATCTCATCCATATTAAGATAGATCTGTGCACATGACTTCATTGTGCATCAGGGTGTGTAGCTACATGCTCACACTCACCATGTCTAAATCTAGATTCAGCTCTAGATCCAACGTCCTTTGGAGATCCCATCTCCAATCTCATTTTCTTCAGCTCTCCGTGAAAGCTCTGCATAGATTTTGGAAGAAGATTTGTAAGCTTGTCTTCCTTTCTTCCTTCACATACTGAAGCCTTCCCTTTTCTGTCCATCTCTCCTGAAAGTGTAATGGCCTAAGATCCATGGGTTGAGCCAAGATTGAAGCTCTAATACCACAGTAATATCCCAGAATCGGGACAAATCAGTAAGCATGTACTAAAAATTCATTTCCAGCAACATATGAAATAAAATAGTGAAATTTACTCTTGTATCCTATATATTAGTCAATATACAACCTAAATCCAATAATAGAGCTTAAACAAATCAAACTAGGTGGGTTAAATAGACCTCCCACACTAGTGTAGCTTAAAATGACCAAAACCCCCAAATACTGCAACATAAGAATTTCTGCATGACTACGCAGTCTAAAGAGGGTTTTAACTAAAAAAATAGGAGAACAAGAATATCTACTCATATATTGATTAATAATGCTGAATAACAGAGATCTAGTCTCCTTATACAAAATACAAGAGAACCCGATAAGGGTTTCTTGTCAAACACTCTGCATACAAAATGTGATATTCAGAAATTTACTGAATCACCACTGCAACACTGAAGCATATGAGTTTAGAAGGCTGAAATATGTCTGATATGATTTATATCCCTCAAGGGCTTCCTCCATGAAAGGATGAACCTCTCAATCACAAGAAAACACTGCAACGAAGCCACTAGACCATCTGTTGAATGCTGCCTCCAAAATAATGCATTCCCTAGCTGGAACAATGCTAGGAATGTAGGGGAAATGTGTGATCTGATACCAAAAATCTGAAATAGTCTCTATACCTCTCCAAATAGGTCTCTCAAGAGAAGGAAATCTCTCTCCAAGGAGAAACTAACTTAGAAAGTGGGATTCCAATCCCTTCCACTGCTGCACCTTGCAACACTGCATAATGTCCAACATAAACTGTGCTGATGAAGTAGGATGAAGCTTGGATTGAAAACCTAATGTGGAAGGATGAACACAAACTCTCCCAAGAGGCTCCTCAAGGAAAGAGGTGGGATTCCCACTTGGGAACACTCAGTGCTAAACAACACTGCTACCCTGCTAAACAGCAAGACGAAGAAAAAGTTTGAGCAGACAAGAATAATGATCTAAAACATGAAGAATAATGCTAACATCCTATTCCTTAAATAAATCATGAGTTTTATTGCCCTTGGCCACACTCAATTAGGTCATCTCTATCCAAAGATTCATCTCCCTCCAAAATTTCGTTATTCCTTCTTGGATTCCTCCTCCTCCACAACTACGTTGTTGACTTAGTCAAAGTTGACTGAATCAACTTGATAATATCCCTGTTCACACATGGAGGTGTTTTATTAAGCTGAAAAGAGTGCCTCCTGTTAGCCACCTATAAAAATTTGATTATACCAATGGTGGCTAAATTTGTTTTTAGCCTTCAAGGAACAATTTTTCCCTATAAAAAATTGTTGGCTCTTGAAGGCTTTTGAGGGCCTCATGCCTCTGTCCAGATCCCATATTGCTGTTTACATCCTGAAAACCTCTAAGTTCCTACCAAAAACCAAAGTCAAATACTGTTGCAGCCCCTTTTTCCCTCCCTATTCTCCCAAACTAACCTCTGTTTTTATTCCTCAATTTCCCACGAAAATCCCTCATTTCCACATGTATGCTATTTCCCCTCATCACCATTCACTTTATAAGGTTAAAAACCCACTTTTTAACCTTACCGCAACCTTCTTTTCTTTTCAAAATCATTCAAAAAACCATAGAAAAATACATATTTCTATGTATAAGGCTTAAGCCCCCTCGGGCTAAGCCTCTAACTGTTTCCCTCCATGTGCTCGAGCGCCAGAACCAACTGCCAAGGCCGTCGGGCGCTATCCTTTCCAATTTAATTTTCTCCGCCCAGAACCTTAAAAACCTTTATAAATCATATTTTTCGGTTTAAATTTTATTTCCAAAGTTTGCTGCCATGTAAATTTTGGAGCGATCGTCACCATTGATCTGCTCCGCAGATCAATGGAGTGGAGCGCGCCATCCATGTGGTCCCCGCCATCCCTGCGCCGTTTTCTCAAACCCGGTGGTATTTTTCGCACCACCTATCGGGCAAAGGTGGTTTTAACCCAACGGCCAGCGATTCCATACACTGCCGGACACGCGTCCCATGTACTGTTTAAAAATCGCCGCATATCTGTCGTCTCCCGCGCATTATGGTCTGGACCATGGACGCCTAGTGAAATTAATATCCGCCGTTCGATCTGTGCCCACTGATCCAACGGTTGTTGATTGCCCAAAGTATCCGATGTTTAACCGAACTGCCCACGCGATAACTCAGGTCTCTGTCCAGTGGAAATCGCATCCCCGTCGTCGATCTGATCTGCAGATCGACGGCCCATATTTCATCACTCGATTCTATGGCCGAGTCAACGATTCCTCCGCTTGACTTTCAAACATCTGCTCCTGACCGTCAATCATGCGTGATCGATGGCTTAAATTTGATCTTCTGCCGCCTATTCTATAATCTTCCCCAATCAATCATGACCACCGGATGATGCCATCCGACGGCCACGCTCCCTCCATATGCCTCTACAGTAGTTAAACCATGAATGCATGGATTTTATAATGTTTCGTTTATTTTGTGCAGGGTTTTAAATCATTTTCGTGGCTTTCGAAGGAGATCCAAAGAAGGAGGGTTACGATCCATCAAAGAAATTCACCCACAGAGTTGAATTACACGTTTCATAAAATTTTTCACAGGAATTGGTACCTTACAAACACTACAGAGCCCTGCACGACAGCGAGAAAATCATGAAACAGGCACAGTTGAAGATTATCAGTGTCGAAGACCAGGATGAACTGGGACAGAAGATTAATGGACAGATCAACGGGGATTATGGCTAAGATGGTTATCAAACGCTTAATCCCTAATCTAAAACACAGTTGAAAGGGAAACCTAAAGTGTTTTTGTTAGACAGAAAGTCTCCACTGCCACATTTGAGGCAAATTGATTCCTCAACCACCACAGAGCCATATGTTCCTCAAAGTATTCAATCAGGGGCCAAAGTTATTGCTCAGAATCAAATATCTGCCTCATAGCACAACCAAAGGGTAATTTTTTCCAGGAATTTAATGACAGAATGTCGGCAGAGTAACCCTAGCATTGCACAGAACCACAAAGGTCAACAAAAGCTCTCACCAAGCTTAAATCATAAGTGTAAATCAGTTAATGTAGTGAAACACCTGTACAGTTTCTTCATTGAGCCCCCCAAGGGCCGAGGAACATTAACTATGTATTAATTGTATTTGAGATCTTTATCAGATCTCACCTCCTCATCCTTCTATAAATACTTCAATAGAAGATGAGTGAGGGGTTGGTTGTTAATGTAATCACCGAAGCATTGTATGTAACTGAGCTGAAGACTCCTGATTGTAAATAGTGTTTTCACTGGCTCTTGGAGCTCTGCGTGTAACAGTTAAGTTAGGTTGTGAAAGAAAGATGAACTAACACATTGGATGTGAAGATTGTAATTGGTTTGGAGCATCAATACAAGCTGATTTATGGGATCCTGGTCTATGTTGACGGTGATGTTATTCTCACTGTAACTTGTTATTTTATTGTCTGTTTTCATTATGTTTCATATTCTGTTGTAAAGAACAGTTTAAACAGTGTAAGGACCTACTGTATACCAGTAACCTTCTCTGGCTGGGAAATATTTATTTAAATGTTTTCTTTCAACTGATTTATTTGAGAATGATTTAATTCAGTTCAAGCATAGGAATGTTGGCATTCCCTCATCTTATTGTCTTAGCTGAATATTATTTTTGAATGTTACTTTTAGTATATGTTGTGTGAAGATGAACTGAGGAAGATATGGTGAGCCCTGGTCCCAGTCTTATTTTCATAACTGTTTGATTTTTTCCCTTAGAATGTGTCAAAAGCTGGATAGTTTCAAAGCACTTACCAGATCTTAGGCCATTCTGTGTTATCTCCGTGATTGTCTTGGAAGTAACTAAGTAAAGAAGAGCTAGGAGAGGATTTGTGGTGAGCCTAGCCCGCTAGTTTCTGCTCCAAAGGTTTCCTTTCAAGTTTCCCTTAGTTTTTTATATGTTTTCTATTAGAAGTATATCAAAGGCTGGCTAGTTTCAAAGTACTTACCAAATCCTAGTTTGCTTCTATGTTTTTCTCAAGTGCCTGGTCAAAGGCTAGCTAGTTTCAAAGTACTTACCAGATCCTGGGCTGCTCTTTGTTCTGCATCTGTTTATTTTCCCCTTCTTGATGTATCACTCCATTCCATAAATCAAACCTTAAAGAGATCCTTAGGCATAGATGACTTGCCCCATAGACCACTCTTGAACCTGATTGTTTCAATTAAATCCTCTTATGACTCCATAACCCAATGGACTAAAACCTGTCATCATCTTTCTTCTTGATCAAAGCTTACTCTTTTGCTTGCAACTTCTCACCTTTGAACCTTTTTGCATTTGGGACTTTTCACCTCTAAACAACCATTATGTTCAACCATCCAAAAACAAACAAACCCTTGGTCTTTATAACTAGCCTAATATTATTACCCTAAACTTCAAAGACAAATCCATGTTTGCACTTATTGGAGAGATCCCTCTCCGGATTCAGGAGGGTTATATCCTAGAATCCCAAAATTGATTGAAAAGATTTTGTTTCTGTAATTGGACTCTACCAATCTTGCTAATAAATTATGTTAGCCATCAGTATTTTTTTACATGTTAGTGATGACTATATCTTCAGTTGAGTTTTCTAGAAACTGATTTCCTTATGTCAATATGTCATCCAGAAAACCCTCCCAAAACTTTTTTCGCCTTTCTACCTATTCAGTCCACCCCTGGCAACATCAAAAACCTCATATCACAATCCTATCTAGCTTCAGCCTTATTGGTCTGCCCATCAGCCTTAAAAGGCAAAGCTGGGTTGATAGTTACTCGGGTAGTTCAACTACCCCAGCCCGTGGCCAACTGTTTCCAACTGTTGAAACTACTTGGAGGGACTATAAAAGGACCTCATATGTATGGCCTAAGGGAGGGAGAGAATTATTATTATTATACTCTGTTGGTTCCCTATCCAAGTCTGATTCCCCGTGCCTCCTGCACTTTCCCAGTTCATTTCAGGAAACCATTGTTTCCTTGAGATACACATCCCTTTATATGTTATCTCGTATGCACTCATTTGGAAGGAGTCTTAGCGAGGCAAGGGCTGGACGGATCCGGACGACGGTCTGCGAAGGCCTTGGAAGGATCGGGTGATCTCTCCACTTACTTTTGTACGTACTATTTTTATAATACAGAAGTATCATGCTGTTCCCGAAGTAAACGTGTTAGTGTATGCTTTAATGTGTGAAGAATATTTGTTATACAAGCATTTATGATGATTTATTTAATGTTTTATATGAATCTCGCTAACATATAGAGTAGAAATATACTGTACAACTTGTCCTTTGTGCTGGTTTCTTCTTGTATTTCAGGTGAAAGAGGAAGGACGGTTGCGGGGAGTTTGAACTCCACGTGGATCTACTTCAAACGTAGGACCAACGGGTAAACCTCTCATTCTGCTCTATTTCGTTTTCATGACTGTGCATGATCGTGTGAGTCTCTGTTAAATAGTACGCCCCTGCTCTGTGGAGGTTGAATCCCAACCAACCTCTAGGGTGTTAAATCCCCGAAACAGAACTGGCGACTCCGCTGGGGATCACATTTTTGTGATTCTCCTGTTGTGTTGTTTCAGCTGTTTGGTAGGATACCAACAGTTTTTTCTGTCTTTTACAGTCCAGTTTGCTTTCTTGCAGTCAGTCTGAAGCTTTTATACCTTTCCCAGGCTTGTACTTTTTATTTTTCATTATCTTTCTTTGTATACGCAGTTTTTCTTGCACACAGTCGCGTATACCCGCGAGTTTGTGTAGAAGGAACCGCGTACACGCGGATTTCCCTCAACACAGACGCGTATACACGCCTGTTGCATAACTGCAAGGTCGCGTATACCTAGGCTGAATTTGAAATTTCAAGTTTCTGGTGTTTTTGGTCTTTTCTGGCTGTGGAGGCCTGTGTTTTCAGTGTCTTTGTACTTACTGGAGTGTGACAGAAGTAGTTTTAAGTCTTGGTTCTCTTTCGTTTGCCCGAAAACTGATCTTTTTGGCGAAGTGTTCTTGTTGGTGCTAGCACTCCTGGATTGAGTTCCAAGATCGCTTTCTGAGCGTTCTTGGCTGTTCTGCTTTATCAGAACAGAGAGCTTTTGCTCATTGACTCGCTCTTGTCTTTGTGTTGTGCTTTGCATTGCGTTCTTTGCTTTGTTTTCGATTGGTTTTCTTGAGTTTCATAAGCTAGGGTTTTGTTGCATTTTTCGAAGATCTTTTCTTGTTTCTTTGGAGTTTTGTATTGCAACGAATTTGCACTATTTCTCTTGGCTGTTTAATTGAGTTTTTAGTCTTCCGTTGCCCTTATTGATCTTGCTATCATTAGTTTTATAAGGTTTGGGGGCATAGTTGGAGTTTATGCTTCAAATTCGGTCTCGTTTTGGCTTGGATTGGGATAGTTGTTCTTGGTTTTCTTGAAGCTCTTGTTTTATAAAACTAAAAAAGCCCAAAAACATTTGTTTTGCTTTTTGTTTTTTGCATATCAAAAACTCAAAAAACATTGTTTCTTGTTTTTGTTTTTGTTGTTGCCTTTTTCATTTTCGTTTGGCTTCATTTTTGGGACTTTAGTGAATTTTCTTGCTTCTAGTTTCCCTCTTGATTGTGAAGGGAGGTTGTCTTTTGATTTCTTCTTTTTCTTGTTGAGTATTTTGGTGTCTTATATTAAGAGTTCTTGTTTGCAAGAATTAGCTTTCTGGATATCAAAAGATTAGTTGAAACTGAAGGAGCCTTTTGGGAAATTTCACCTTGTTTCAAGGGACTTTCTGCATCTTAGGATTTACATGTTAGTGGTCATTTGCATTAGGTGCATTGAATCATTTAGTTAGCTTCTTAATTTTTGTGCGTGTGAGTTTGTAATTCGAAAAGAAAAATACATTTTTAGCCTCGTAGAACTTACATAGAAATTGCTCTTCATCGAAAGACTAAGAACTGCATGTGCATGTAGTCGGGTTTTTATTAATTTCTTTTGCGTCAGAACATCATTGGTTTCAACTCCATATCCTTGTGACTTAATACAACAGCCCTTAAAATAAGCGATTAAATCTAAAATCAACTAGCAAGTTTTATTTAGTGTCAATCACCAACTAGCTAGGTTGTAGGGCCTTGGAATAGGAGAGAAGAGAGTTAACTCTCCAAGGCCGCTCAAACAGACATAGAAGTTTACTAATTGAGCGAAATCCAACTCCGTGAAGTGGACTGGGAAAGCTCTCATCCGAGAGTCAAGCACGAGGGGAAGTGAAGGTTAAGAAGAGGGATACCCCCCCTCCGATTAGCTGAATCTAACCTCAAGACCGTTCCGCCCAGCTTCTGATACGGATTGGTGTCCATAGTTGCTGTTCCTAGGTTCCACACGGGTGACTGCGGGGGGGAATACCCGTGGTACCTGAGGCAGACGTCGCATCACTTCCAGCAGTACTTCTGGGGGGTGCCCTTGCGAAGCTTGGGTGCTTGAGCCGGCAAAGGCTGTTGTTAGGAGGTCGGCGTAACTGTTTCTGATACCTTCACTAGTTGTTCTGGGCCCTAATCATCCCAGACTGCTTTCGGAAGGTCCTATACCTCGCTTTCCTGTATTTTGGTGTCCGGTCCTCATCACCCGGAGCGGAAATACTTGGAGGCTGTTTGCTTGCTGTTTCTCAGAGTTTTGATTTTAGTGAGTGCTCTTTGCTCCTAGCTTGCCTAGCTTTTCACTTTTCTTGAGTCTAATATAATAAATTTGTAAAAGTGGCTGATCAAGCGCCTCGACGTTCGAGGAGAGTCCGGGGGTTATCTCCCGAGAGTGCGGAGCCTTCTTCGAGAAGGCGTAGGAGCGATCTAGCAGGTGGTTTTCACCCTGTAGAGTCTGACGCTGTGGAGAGAGATCCTCCACTAAGGTCTGAAGGTTTCGTTGTTGATTCCGGTGTCGGTTCCGAGAGGAGCGTTTCGCTCACCTCGAGGGTATTGTTTCCTCAGGAGGAAGATTTTCAGATAGAAGATATACCTGAGCCTGCAGCTACAGGTCCATCTCCTCTTCCTCTTAATCATCCATTTGTTATAGAGTACATCGGACCGGAGTCTGAGAGACCGCCGGATCTTCCTTATCTTTCTTATCTTTCGATGGCCACGACTGGGAACGCGGCTTCTACCGTGAGTGCTGCGGGCATTGAGACCCCTGCTTCTGTCGAGGCAGGGGGCACTCTTGCTCTATCTTCGAGTGCTTCTAGCACTGCTATGTTTGGCTCTGGGTTCACCCAAGCATATGCTTCTCAATCTGGTCCCTTCGTTTCAGGGATCTCCATTGCTGGAAATCCCTCTTTTTCCTTTACCGCCGGTGCAGCTGGATCTACGCCCATGTCCAACATGGCTAGTGGATCAGCTTCTTTCCAGGGTTTCCCCTTTGGGACTGGGCATATTCCTAGTCCCAATCCTTCTTTAGGGTCGTTTCCTTTTACGTCCCAGACCCAAAGTTTTAATCCTTGGGCTCGGGGGCCAAGTTCGACTGCTTTTATGGGGTGGAATCCTATGTTTGCAACGTCGGGGGCAGGGAATCAGTTCATCGCGAGTCATCCAGGGAATGCTTCTTTCCTTGCATCGAGTGCTTATCAGTCTTTTTCTCCTCTATCTAATGCATGGAACCCCTACCAAGGGCTTACATCTTCAGTCAATACTTCAGCGGGGGGAACTAGTCTGGGTCTTGGTAACTCGGCGTGGGGAGGAGGTTCTTCTCCGTTTTCTACAGGTCCTTTCTGGCAGCCTGGTGCCTCATCAAATCCAGGCTATTCTTTTCAGAATGTGGGAAATCCATCCCATCAAGGATGGAATTCTCAGGCTCCGCCGCGATTACCATTTCTGGCAACGTTAAACTTGCCAGACTTGGCGAAGTTAACTAATGATCCGATTCAGTATAGTCCGGGTTGGCCTCCGGTTCCAACCAAACTCCCTTCAGACATTCCTAAGTTTGAAGGTAAGAATGGTGAAGATCCGGCAGACCATGTCACCACATTCCACTTATGGTGTTCATCCAACTCTCTGATCGACGATTCGATTAGATTGAGATTATTTCAGCGCACCTTAACTGGAAACGCAGCGAAGTGGTATATAGAGCTTACTGGGGGCAGTTTCGCCACATTTGGAGAACTGGCTGTCACTTTTCTTAACCATTTCCAGTTGCCTGTCAGATATGAGGCTGGGACCGAACTCCTGGCTAATTTTAAGCAGGATGAGGCAACTCACATTCCTGATCATATTCAGGAATGGAGGAGAAGGAAGAGGCTTATCAAAGCCCATATTCCAGGTGAGTTCCTTCTCGAGTGGTTTTTGAAATCGCTTCAGTCAGATATTTCAAAGGATGTATCCATGTCGGGGGTATATTCCGAGGAGCAGGCCATCTTTAGGGCCCAGCAGTTAGAGTTGATCTATTCTCAGTCTGGCATGCTTTACAAGTATTTGCCTAATGCTCCTCGCTCCAAATTGGATCTATCGAAACCTAAACCTGGTCCGCATGGTGACGGACTTGTCGGATCGGTCGGTAGTAGTGCAGCCAGCCTGCTTTCTCAATTGCAGCAGTTGTCTTTACAATCTGCTTCTTCTGGTCAGGCTGTGCCTGCTGATTCATCACCTTCCCAGTCTTTGTCCATTAATGTTGTCCAATCTTCTGAACCCAAAGGAAATCAACAGTCCGATGGGAAGAAGAAGGGACGTAATAACAAGAAGAAGGGCAAGAATGGGAAGGGCAATGCAAATAAGACCAACGAGCGTGTTGGTGAAGGGCAAAAGGAAAAAAAGAAAGTTAAGTTTCCGTGCAAGCTTTGTGCTGGAGACCATCTCACGCATCTTTGCCCGAAAATTCAGGATGCTCAGCGCCTGTTATCTCAGTAGGGTTCTTCTAGTTCCCAGGCTGTGCTAACAAACCCTTTTCCCCAAGGGCAGCAATTAATTGCTGGCGCGAATCAAAATCCTGGGGCTTCCTCTGGAGGTCTTCAGGAAGGGGAAATTCCATCGAATATCTTTATGATGAGTGCTCACGTGGATGTCGCTAGGAGATCCCGTGATTATGGCGGAGAGGAATCTTCGAAAGCTAAGGAAGTTCCTGATGCTACTGAGCCGCTTCATATCACGAAGCCAACTGTCGAGTCTATGCCTCGGATACCGAAGGCATCCTCTAAGCGGTCAGCGATTAATCCGAACATGAGGGCTGCCCAGAACTACTCGATTGTAGAAGATCTGGCGCAGAGTCCTTGTGCTATGTCAGCTTTAGAGGTACTCCAGTCTTGTCCGGCTCAGCGCAGTGCTTTGCTCACTGCCATTGGAGCTATAGATCCGAAAAATTCTCTTCTGATTACCTTTGATATGAAGAATTTTAAGAAGATACTTCCTCATCATATGGCCTTCCATATTAAATCATCGTATCGGAAGACTAATATCTTTCGCACGGTCGTTGATGAGGGTGCTTCTACTTGCGTGATGTCTCTCGCATGTTGGAAGACACTAGGATCTCCCAAAGCTGTTCCATCTAGCACTATTCTTACTGCATTCGATGGCCATTCTCATAGGCCCCATGGTATTGTCCCGGCTTTGCCCATCTGTGTTGGGGGCAAAACCGTTAACATAGAGGTTGAGGTAGTAGATGCGGCCTTGGACTACAACCTTCTGTTGGGGAGAAACTGGATATATGATATGGATGCCATTGCATCTTCACTATTTCGGATAGTATGTTTCCCCCACGAAGGGAGGATAGTTACGGTGGATCAACTGGACTGTCCTCCTGTAGACCTAGATGCGCCTCCTGACTCATCTGTCCCTAAGTTGGACAATACTAAGGCACCTATCGAGAATTTGGGAGTTGGAATGTATTCTTCCCTGATGGGATCTTTTGATCTTCCTCCTCCTAAGGTGTCTATCAATGCTATTTCATCCTCCAAGGCTCCCCTTCGAAGAGAGTTCTTTCGAACTCATTATTTTTCGGACCCTTGGACCTTACCTTCCCCCACCGCCACTTTGGAGGAAGGGCAAGTGGGTGGAATGGCATTCCCGATTTCTGCAGCTGAGATTGCATATCAGTCTGTTGTTGACACTGCAGAGTCTGATCCAGCTCCTCTTTCGCCGGAAGAGTTGGATGGTGATGTGGCTCCGGCTTGGACGCTTACTTCTTCTTCTGCCCGGGATTGTCTAGATACCACTCTTCCATCTGAAGAGGCCATCCTGGAAGCAATGACAGGTATAGAGAGACCGTGGGATGACTTGCATCATCGGTCTTACTTCCTACCTGACTTGAGCGAAGTCGAAGCTAGTTTTCCAAGTCCTCAGTCTCCTGGACCTGTTCACCTAGTCTTGAGCCCCTTAGCACCAGCATAGGTTTATGCTGAAGGGAACATGGCTGTGATCTCTCCGACTATCCCGGTGAACATCTCCAGGAATCCCAACATTATCGAGAACGTTTTCATTGGAGCTGAATGTTCCCGTGAAGAAGTTCAAATCTATACCGAGCTCTTCAAAGAGTATAAGGATGTTTTTGCTTGGTCTTATGAGGAAATGCCTGGCATAGACCCATCTATCGTCCAGCATGAGATCAAGACGTATGAAAACGCTAAGCCGGTCAGGCAAAAACTTCGTCCGGTTAATCCTAGGAAGGCAGCAGCTATCAAAGCTGAAGTTGAAAAACTGCTTAAGGCGGGATTCATTTTCCCAGTTCCTCTGACTGAATGGGTTTCAAACCCTGTTCCCGTTGATAAAAAGCAAGGAACAATTCGAGTGTGCATCGATTTCAGAGACCTGAATAAGGCGTGTCCTAAAGATAATTACCCCACACCCTTCATTGATCGGATTATTGATGAGTGTGCCGGTAACGAAATTTTTTCCTTCATGGACGGTTTTTCTGGTTATAATCAAATTACTATCCGTCCAGAAGATCAACATAAGACCGCATTTATTTGTCCCTGGGGTACGTTTGCATATAATAAAATGCCTTTTGGTCTGAAAAATGCTGGAGCCACTTTTCAGCGGGCCATGTCTTACGCCTTCCACGACATCAAGAAAATTATCGAGGCATACTTAGATGATCTAGCTGCTCATTCTCGAAAGAGGATGGATCATCCGGGACACCTCCGACAAATATTTGAGAGATGTCGTTTTTATAAAATTCGTTTGAATCCGAACAAGTGCGTTTTCGCGGTAACATCCGGTCGGCTGTTGGGATTTATCGTGTCTAGGGAAGGGATAAGGGTAGATCCCTTCAAGGTTGAGGCAATACTTCGGTTGCCTCCCTCGTCTTCAATCCGTCAGCTTCAAAGTCTCCAAGGAAAGTCTAATTTTCTTCGGAGGTTTATCGTCAATTATGCTGAGATTACAAAGGGATATATGAGACTGTTGAAGAAAGGAGTCCCTTTTCTTTGGGACGACTACGCTCAACGCTCGTTCGATGCTTTGAAAAATGCATTGACCTCTGCTCCTTTACTGAGTCCACCTAATTATAGCAGAGATTTTCTTTTGTATCTGGCAGCAACAGAATCTACCATTGGTATGGTTACGGATTCGGGAGGTTTATGCTCGGTGAGAGCATGTTTATTTCTACCTTAGTCGAGGCGGTAGGACTGAACTACGATACCCAGATGAAAGAATTAACCTTAACGACGATTCATCTTTGTCTGACGACTCAAACATTATATTATTCTTCGCAAAACTTATGTCTTGGCAGCTGCCAATCCATTTCAGTTTGTCCTCAGCGGGCGAGTGATTGGGGGCAAATATAACAGATGGATTGTGATTTTACAAGAATTTGATCTAGAGTTCATGTCTGCCAAATCCAAGAAGTCATTAGTTTTTGCGGAATTGATCTCCGAGTTGCCTTGTGGAGAGGCGATGATCTATGATGAGTCCTTTCCGGACGAACACTTGTTTCTGATCTCTCCACAAGATCCTTGGTATGGGGACATCATTGTATATCTCCAGACTGCGAAGTTTTCCTCTTCTTTTTCGAAAGATGAGCGTCGTAAGCTGCGTCACTTAGCTAAAAGTTATCTGATTATTGGTGATGCTTTGTACCGTCGAGGGGTTGATTCAATCCTAAGACGCTGCTTAACTTTCGAAGAAGCTGAGGCTGTGCTCAATGATTCTCACGGTGGAGCTTGTGGGGTCATTTATCAGGGCTTGCTACAGCCCAAAAGATTTTGCGTGCTGGCTACTTCTGGCCCTCGATTTTCAAAGACTGTATTGAATCGGTCAAGAAGTGTCATCCTTGTCAAGTGTATACTCGAAAAATGCGCGCTCATCCAGCTCCGCTTTTTCCAGTCGTTACTATCGGACCCTTTACAAAGTGGGGTATGAATTATACTACTTGTAACCCGCCTTCGGCAAAAGGTCACAAGTACATTATCGTAGCAGTAGACTACTTTACGAAGTGGGTCGAAGCTATGCCTACTTTTGGGAACGATGGTGAGACTGCAGCTCTTTTCTTCTTCAATCAAGTCATTGCTCGTTTCGTTATACCTAGAGAGATTGTCACTGACCATGGCAGTCACTTTCAGAACAGTATGATGGCTGAGTTGGCTCTTAAATTGGGTTTCCGGCAGGAGCATTCATCTCCATATTATCCTCAGGCCAATGGCCAAGTGGAAGCCGTGAATAAGTCCTTGAAGACAATTCTTCAACGGACGATTGATAAACATAGATCCAAGCGGCACATTATGCTATATCCTGCACTTTGGGCATACGGGACGTCGGTGAAAACTGCAAGTGGGGGTGAAAACTGCAAGTGTGGCTTCAAGCTTTACTCCGTTTCAGTTAGTCCACGGGGTGGAATCCGTATTTCCCATTGAATGAGAGATTCCTTCCCTTAAACTGGCTGTTGAGCTTCTTCCTGACACTTCTAGTCTGGCAGAGCGGCTTCTTCATCTGGAACATCTTGATGAGCAGCGTCGAGATGCCGCCACGTTGAACGAAGCGCATAAAAACCGAGTCAAAGTCCAGTACGATAAGGCGGCTAAGCCTAGGGTCTTTTCCGAAGGCGACCTTGTTTTGGTCTATGCCCAAGAAAAGGATGCCTTGGGGGCAAGAAAGTTTAAGTCGATGTGGTATGGCCCCTATATCGTCAAAAAAGTCCTTAAGAAAGGAGCGTATACCTTGGTTGACTTCGAAGGAAACGAGTTGTCGGAGCCCCGAAATGGGCTCTATCTGAAGAAGTATTATGCCTAGGCTTTGGCCTGGCATTTTGCTTTGTATATAGTAGTTTTTGTCTTGTACATATCTATTTGATTTTCGATTTTTGATGAGATGGTGATGTTTTTGATCTGCTTTGGCAGGTTGTGTTGATGTCATGAGTCATTATGGTTTCGCCGATGGTGCTAGTAGACACACCCGGAACTTAGCTTCCACGGCTTAGGTGCTTCATTATCCTTCCGGTCAGCTGTTGGTATCAAGAGGGGTCTGCATTGGTCCTGCTTCCAATAACGTAGCAGAATACACTGCAGTCATTCATCTACTCTCGGAGGCAATATCTTTGGGTGTTGATTCGTTTGTAGTTTTCTTGGACTCCCAGCTGGTGGTGTCGCAGTTGAACAACACTTATCGGGTACGAGATCCAGTTTTATTACGATTGTTCTTGAGGGTACGTTTGTTACAAAGGTCATTTCAATTTTTAACATTCATTCATATTCCTCGAGTTGACAATTGGTTTGCTGACTCATTAGCTAATCAAGCTTTAGATTGGCATATTAATCATTCAATACAATAAAATCTAAATCATCAAAAACATCATACATTTGATACATTTATCACATCACATCAAAATATCGCTGTATATATATCATCAGTATGTCAAAAAACTTTACAAAATTTTGGATCCATCAATGCCGTGCAAAACTTGGGCTTATGCCCCATCATGTTCAGTCTCAAAAAATATACAGTCATCTAATATGTAAAAACTATCTACTCCTGAGGACCCTGCCCAGCGTTCCTATAGAACATCACTGCGGTGGCCACACGGCGGAACAGTCTAACCCAGTCCCGGGGTACTCCTACAACCCGTCTCTGGATGGCTTCTGGCAAGTCCTCCACAGCAGCCAGAGGGATTTGGCGGGTTAGTCCCTCCAAGTTTCTCTGCACGGCCTGGAGGGTTCTGTCAGAATCCGCTGTCTCTGCTTCACCTCTGCGGTGCTTGTGACGTGCTAGGCCCTCAGGACGCACTGGTCCAACATCTGAAACATGATCATTTTTATTTGTCAGTCATTATGAATCCAATCCAAAAACATGTTTGTTTTTCATTTTTCATACATATTTGAAAAATCCAAAAAATCATATAAGTTAAAATTTTTTTGAAAAAACTTACCGACTGCTCCCCATGCTGCACCGGGTGGAAGTACTAGATCTGGATCTCCTCGGAAATCCATCCCGGCATAGGGGTAGTCATCTACTGCGATGATCTGTTCTCTCCACCATAAGAAGAACTCATCATCCCAGGTAGTTCGGGGTACCTCGCTGCCCCCCAGTCTCTTCATCATGTCTGCCCAACGGGCAATTCTTGGGTCCCGAGGGCTGCTGACAGTTGAGATGACTTTGGGTCTCAAAGCTGGAACTCTCTCGAAGAAGAATGTAGTCAAAATGGTTCCATAGCCAAAGTGTTTTGTATGTGTTTTGCGAATCGACGTCAGTTGTTGTTTCATGTTCAGTAGCAGGGGAGTGCACCAATCATACACATGAATTAAGCACTCTACAGCTATGCTCATGTGCGCCCTGGACGCCTGATGCAGTGAGGCAGATCCTGCCACTCTGCCGATGGTGAACAGGAGGATCTTCATGTGCAAGTCCCTGATATCTCTGATTGCAATCTGTGTGCCTACTTTTTTGGAATCTTCTATGCAATAGAGTTGGACATAGTCCTCCACGGTTAACCCTCCCAGGGGCTTTCCGTGCAAATCCACTAGGTCTCCCCTTCTGGAGAGTCCAGTGATGAAGTATATATCTTCCACCTCTATGCGTAGTGGCATTTGATCAATGATGAAACAATCCTGATCCGGTTCCCAATAATTTACCAGCATTTCAAGCAATCTCACATTACTTTTCATATTAGGCATTTTGAAAAATTTGAATAATCCACAGTTTCGGAGGACATTTTGTGCTGCACGGTCTTCCATGACCTCTTGGTCCACTGCACTATGCTCGCGTTCCCTCCATGAAATTGTCATCCTGAAGAAATTCATTAAAATTTGCATTAGAAACTCATTTTTTAAAATTCGGACTTGCGCATATGCTAGTTTCGCTGTGCACAGTCGCGTGTACACGCGGCTTTCCTTCTTTGAACCCGCGTATGCGCAGGTACGCGTTTTTTAATAAGGGTTTCCAGGTAAAAATCCACTTAATTTTAAATTTTAAACGGACAAAATGAATCAACGGGATGAATAAGGAGCCTACCTGAAGTTTCGCTGAATTCTGACGGTCGGTTGTTGCTGATTTGACGAAACAAGTTTTTAGCTCCAGAGCTCTTTTCCAAATCAGCTATGCAATAATGAACCATTTGAGAGGTAATTTGTGTATTTATGGCTAAAAAATTGAAAATTTTCGCAAAAATTTCCTTGTGCTTATTTTTTCGATCTGTCTTATGCTGTATAACTCGATTGCTTGGAAGTGCCCAGTTTGGTATATTTCAGGTACATTTTGACATTTTCGAGATTTTTCCCGGTTTTTGGCCCATGTGTTCGGACTCTTCACGGCAGGTATATGATCTTCACTGGCATATAGGTTAGGGAATCACTTTCCGTTGCATCTTGCATTCTAGCCTCCATACTGATCACTTGCCTTAGGGTCGATCCCATCAGGTCATGAGTATTATACCATTTTCACTCGCTGATTTTTAAAATCATGACTTGATGGTAGAGCCTTCCTTTACATGGGCTTCCTAGTTAGTTCCTCGCTATCGCTTGTTGCCCATGCTGCTTTTTATGTAGGCTCGGGAGTCCTCTTTAGTCCCGCCATGTCTTTCGTGTTGAAGCTTCATTCTTCTCCTTCATCACTTATCATTTTCTGGCTTATACCCTAGAGGCTCCCTGGTGTCGTTAAGTTGTATTACTGCATTGCATATTGGCTGCTTGTTTATCCTGGCCTTTAGCCGGCTTCATTCGGACTCGATGTTTAAGCCAACTTTTGACCTTGACTTTCTGTACAAGTTAACCGTTGCATGCACTTAGCTATCACGACTTGACACCTTTGTACCCATGGATGGAACGTTCCTCTGAGTATCACTGACCAGTTTTCGCCACCTTGCATTGAGCATAGGATTGTTCCAAACCCCGGAACTGGTGCATCTGCTTTTTTCGATACTCGTTCTATCCATTGTATCATAGCATTCTTTTATTCTTTTTCAGGCTTATTATGAAAAAGACAAAAAAAAAATTAAATATAACAAAAAGAGCGGGAACGGGATGTATCTTCGTTATTTCGATGGCAGTACAGAGTCAGTTTGTCGCCTTTGAACAAAGCACATATACTTATATATATATTTCCTTCAT
>JAXQQM020071478.1:0-81633 GCA_034641835.2 Pinus albicaulis | reverse complement strand
GCTGTCCAAGAACCACACCGATCCCATCACACTTGAAACCAAGCATGCAATCAGTGAAAAGTCAAGCTCGAACTGTGAAATCAATGCTTCTCCATCTGTAGATCTTCCCGCTTTCTTGTTCTTCTTCTTCTTTGGACAATTGGTAGCATAATGTCCGTGATCATGGCAGTGAAAACACTTCACTTTCACCATATCCTGCTTCTTGCCCTTTGCACCAGAATGAGAGGTTTTCTTACCCTTCCCTTTCTTTGCTTTGGCAACCAAAGCGCAGTTTTCTTCATCGGCTCCCTTTGATGAAGATCCATCTCGAGTAGTCCTCCTTATCTCCTCCTGCATGAGATCCGCCCAAAGGCGCTCCCATCCCGGCAGCTTCTCCCGACCATTGACACTATCTTGATATGAGTGCCAAGCCTTCGGAAGACCAAGGAGAGCCAGGTCGACCATGTCCTCGTCTTCGACAGTCACCCCCACACTTCCCGGCTCATCTCTGCATTGAGTGAACTTCGTGAGGTATTTGGCGATACTGTCGCCTTTCTCCATCTTGATGTTCCTGAGCTTATCTTTGAGCGCCAGCTTCCTTTGGTCGCTCTTACTCTAGAATAGATCCGTCAAAGCTTTCCACATTAGAAATGGAGAAGCCTTTCCATGCAGGCTGGATACAATATGATCCTTGACGCCCTCCAACAGGATCCTTCGACATTTCGCCATCTTCTTTTTCCATACTTCGACTTCAGCAGGATCAGTGGGCTTTTGGACATCCGTATCTACGAACTCCTTCAGACCATTATCTTCTAATACTGCCTCCATGCGATCCTTCCATGTAACATAATTTGAACTGCCTTCAAGAGCATATTCGAGTCGCAAACCGTTGAAAGACATTTTCAACACCGGCACCAAGAAAACAAAACTGCTGCAAAATTTGAATTCCACCTCAAAGCTCAACCGCTCTAGATCTGTGAGAAAAAATTATTTCTAGCACAGAGATTGACTGGAAGGGGCATTTACCAGACCTTTCACTTTCCGAAGAAAGATGAATCCGGAGGCTACCTGGCCCGCATGCAGACTCTGTCTACCGAAATAAGTTTGTAATCACTGTGATGATCAATCTGAACTTCAATAGCTCCGATACCATGTAAAAATTTGCTGAATAATGATTAATTATCCACCGAGACTATCCTGATCACATACAATTCGAATTTATATGCAACACATAATCTCTTCCACTCAGATCAACTCAGATCATCACACATGTGGAAATAAAATCAAGCGATAACACATCAAATCATCATACACATTAACTCAGTATGTATGGGGAAAGCCTATAGCTGAAAACCCCCCAGCTATTGTGTATATTATAATGGAGAAATCATGTAACAATCATGGTACAAAAACTCTTCACAAGCTCTCATGCACTACCTCCCATGCTACACACTATCAAGCTAGATCTAGCAAATCACTTGCTCCAATCCTTAGCCACTTGATAGCCAACCTTGATTGCGTATTTTAATGCTAGGTGATGGCCTCCTTATATAGATAAACCACCAGCCGAAACTTTGCAATACTCATAGCTTACTCCACCTATCTATGTGTTGCAAATAGCAACAGTATAGTCTGGCCCCGATAGCTAACTCTACCCTTTCATCTACCTCTTTCAACTTTGGTCTCCAGGCCGATCATACCTTTGTAGTGAGTGATGTGTTCTTGAGTTGAATAATGAGTTACTAATTAATGAATTAAAAATATTTAATTCACTCCACGCATAACTAATTGATTAGCTAGTTAAACTAATCTCAACTAGTTCAACTAAAATAAACAGAACACAACTCCACTATCTGTCTCATTAACTCCTCCAAACTTCTGCCACTGAAGTCCAACTGAAGTCAACCATGCATGATGCCATCAAACCCTTGGGAATCACGTGATTCCTCTGTCAGATGCATGAGCCACTTCTGTAGCTCGAACTGAAGTGCTCCAAGAGAGTAAACTACTATTTAGAGTCCAAATATTATTAAGGGTAAATAATATTTGACTTCCATATTTTTAGGAGAGGAAGTCTAAAAATAGACTTCGACCTCTTTCGACCTAAAATATGAGTCCCATCTATTTTTACCAACATGTCACATACTTCAAGAATCTCAAACTGGAATCCCCGAACCATGCTCCATATGTCTAAAAATAGATTTTGCGCCAGAATTTGCCTGCGGGCCCACTTAGTGAAGGCGACTTCATTTCACTAAGCTCCATCATCTTGCTGCATTCTCAACAATTACATTATGGCCCCATCGACTCCTATATATAGAAAGGAGGTTTTGTAATTTGAATCATCCAAGAATTGTTCATTCATGTAATGTATTGGAGGTTGCCCCCTCAAAGTGGCTTATTTCTAAGGCGTTGATATCTCTTTTCTTCCTTTTTGGAGCTGGTTTCACAACACAAAATAAAATTCCATCTGTTCACAAAAGACTCTGGAAAAATATGTGTAAAACAAAACTTTGCACAGTCTGAAATATAGGCTGTGAAGATGTGCATTTATCTCTAATTCTATAATACCTGTGTAAAATGTGAGATAGGTTTTTGTAGATGGGTCCCCTAAGAACAACCACCTCCTCTAGTTTTGTAAGATGCATTTCTTATTGCCCACAATATTTTCTGTAAAACTATGACTTAAACAGGAATTTTCTGTAAAAATTGCTTTCAAATATTGTTTAATATTTCCAAACCCATAAAGGCTGTTAGAAAAGTGAGAGAAATTTTTGTAGGTGGACATCTTAGGAATATAAACCTCATTCAGTTTTGCAAAATTCATCTTGGATTGGCCACAATAGTTTTTGCAAAACTATGACTTAAATAGGAAATTTTTGCAAAAATGTCCCTTCTGCTCTATTTTCATCTTTTAACCTTTTTGTTTTTTTAACTATTTTTTCTTTTACTTTGGATAAATTTCTTTGTTGCTGGTGAAAGTGTTTTCATCTACGTTTAATCATTATTGCCTTCATGTTTACTTTTACTGTTTTACCTTGACTGCTCTGTCACCTTTTCACTTTTACCCTTCACTATGCAATTTTATCTCTTTGATCTCTCTCTGACTTTGATTTAATCCTTTCTTTGTATACAAATTGTTTGTTCAATGAATTTTTTTTGAATTAAAATATGAAAATCTGGAGAAAACAAGTTTTTAAACTAGTGTTGAAATTGTTGGCCCAATTTCATATTCTTAGAATAACCTGCAAAAATCAAACAATTCGTTAATGAAACAGATGTCTGCAAGGAGGGTGATTGAAGGTTGTATCGAATTGAGATTCTAGACATAAGGATCAATATGGTTGTCAATGGTTTTCAACAGAGAATGGGTAAAAGCGAGGTTTTATCATAAAATGTATGAATACAATTATTACATTGGTTGTTTTACTGTATAGCAAGCAAGCAGACATGAGGTTTTGACTTCAGACATAAGTGGTTTTACCATAATAAATGGTGCAAGGATGGTTTTCCCATGATGATGGCTTTGTCACAGATGAATAATGGTTTAATGTATTTGTGCAGGGAACAAATAGGTTTTAGCACAGTAGCATCGGGGTTTTACTGCACAACATTGGAATGGAATGGTTTTATACCTCTTTAGCAAAGAAGTAGATAAGTGGATTTATTGAAAATTGAGGAAGGATTGGCAGTTTTTTGCATGGTTGCAGGAAGCAAACACGGGAGCGAAAAAACAGTTTTATCACGCAGGTTGAAATGGTTTTCACACCGTGGGAAAGTGGTAAGTGGGATTGGATCAATCGATGCGATCAAATGGGAATTAGACACGTCGCGGAGAGAGAAACTATGAAAACTACCTATTTCGCAAATTTCAATTTGTTTAAAGGTCGCACTATAAAATATGTGATATGGCCTGTCGGTCATTAGATCATCGCGGGGGAAAGCGAACGGTTGAGATCAATCGATGGAGATGCGGGGTAATATGGGCGTGGGGCCCAAGAACTTTTATATGTGGCAGGCTTAATATTTTAAACATTAAAACATAGTTTTAAATGTATAAAAGCTTAGGTTTTAATGAAATAAGTGGATAGGCGGGTTTAAGGTTTTCACACAGCAAGTAGATGATATTCATGTGTATTATAACCTTTGGTGGGTTTTAATAGTAATAGTTTATACCCATGGGGATCGGGAAATATATAACGTGGGAAATTAGAACCATAGGTTAACATAAAATTATGGGTTGGGACTTCATTTAATAATAGGAATTTAATAAAATAAGTTAAAAGTTAATATGAAATGAGTATGATGTGAGAGGAAATACACATAATATCAACTAAGGAAAGTGTAAAATTGGCAATTGAGCACAATAATGGTCTCATTTTAAAAATTTACACATAATACTTAGGATAATTTGTATTTTGTGAGTTTTTGAGTGCTTTTGCATGAAATGAGATCAATTAAAGGGGATTTTTACTTTCTCTAAGAAAAAAAGGTGTTTTACTTAGGAAAAGGGATTATATTTTATGAAAAGGGTGGCTATGTTGAGGAAAAGGATTTTGTGAAGGGAATCCATTACTTTGGTACCAATTAGTCATAAAGCCATGGGTTCGGCCCCACCAAAGTCAGAGAAATGCTCCGAGCCTTTATAACTGAAGGTTCTTAATACTAGAATGATTTGAAGGGAGTGAAATTAGTAATTTTTCTAGATGAAGTTTATTTCATGCCTTGTGCAACTGCTTTCTACCTACCCATCATTATTTTAACATTTTTTACTTCATTTGCATGGGTGCATTTGAGCTTGCAACCCTAAATCCATTTTTCTTTTTAAAGTAGGAAACTATCTAATTCTAACCTTATTTCATCTGAGGGCTCAGATTAAAATGTTGAGCTCCTCATTTATTCTCTAACTATCTACTGATATGCCAATATTAAACTATTTGACAGATCTTTATTCTCTATCTATAAACATGAAATTTAAAGCATGAAAAATTTAAGATTAAACTTTTTAACTCATCATGGATTATGGAATTTTGAACAAGATGCACATAATCATCTTATTTTCAGTGAAAATTAACTAGTAGTGGCATTTTGACTTGCAACACTTTCATGATCTATTTTTGATGGGGTTCATATTTACTATTATTTTGATCTTTGTTTCTTTTTTTCCTTTGATTGTTCTTTTAGGACATACCCTCTTTTCATTTTTTAATTTGGGAATACATTTGTAGAAAACAAAGGCATGTACAAAATTTCAATATTTTAACAAAGTAAATTAAAAATTATGAATCCTATATTTATAGGACCCTAACTCTAATAACAACCAACGTAGCAAAGCCTTCCGCTACCATGCTAAATCATCATGAAAACAAGTAAGAGAGCCATACTCTCTCAAAATAAGCCACCGCAACAATGCTTCTTATTGCCATGCCAAATCAACATCAATGAGAATATGAGAGCCATACTCTCTCAAAAGAAGCCACCTCAGCAATTCCTCTTGCTGCCATACCACATCATCATTGTACAAAATGTAGTGACCATATTCTCTCAAGAGAAGCCACCTTAACAAGACATCTTGCTTCCCCATCACATCATCATCATACCATGTACAATGACTATAGTCCCCCAATAGAAGCCGACATTGTAAGGCCTCTTTTTTCCAACCTCCAACAATGTCATGCAATGTATGGGAAGAATTCAGCCCATACTCTCCCAATAGTAACTGTTGGGGTTCCTATGTTTTGGCAGATTTGGCAATACCAAAAGATAGGACAACATCAAACCACTTTGGGATCCTAGGATCTAGCCATCCTGGATCCGGAGAGGGATCTCTCCATAAAGGTAAAGAATTATATATCTTTGAAGGTAAAATGAGGTATTAGGCTAGGTATGAGGCACAAGGGGTTTTTAAATGATTTGGTTGTTGGGTTGGAGATTATTAACTGAGAAGGTTAAATCGAATGAAAATGAACAAAGTAGCAGGATGTTTCGGCAAAAGAGGATGGGTCAAGAAAGTGTCAATCCATTGGGCTATGGAGTCATGAAAGGGGATTACTTGCATAACAAATAACCAAGGTTTCCCATAGGGCAAGTCATCTATACTAAAGGATCTTTTAGATAGATGGTGGAATGGAACATTAAGGAGTGAAAGTGAAAGAAGGAAAGAACCCAAGTGCAGTCTGTAGATCAGGTAAGGAATTTTAACCTATGCTACTTTGACATACTCAGAGGCAACTCTCAATGAAGACACAAAGGGTAGCTTAAGATCAGGTTAGAGATCATTTAACTACAGGCCTGCTTTCAACATACTCTCAAGGAGAAACAGAGTTAAGATTTTAAACATATAACTAGGCCTAAGATCAGAGAAGGGCTTTTAACCTTCAATTCTTTTGACACTAGCTCAAGAGATCTTAGAAAGGCCAATCTATTGGAAAAGGACCCTAGTGGATAGGACTAAATCTAAATCCCCAGTATCCCTATTCTTCCAGCTTAAACCCAACAAGAACATCTAAGTAACAAACTCCAAATTCGTACATCAGTAAGCATGGGCTAGACCAACATCTTTGGCTGGTTACATTATATGGATTTTCTCTTAGATACACTATCAACAGAAAAAATCAAAGATAAGAAGAGCAGTGGGCATTAAGGTACCATGTAGGGGTATATCCTAAGCCTGATTTACTGATTCTTATTAGAGAATAAATGGACAATCATGAATAATGTAATGAGACAATTGCAGTAAGGAAAACATCACCCGTAATATAGACCAGGATCCTTTGAAATTTGCTTGTTCAATTGATGTGCAAAACCAGTGACATACTTTGAGCTCAATGGCTTATTTCAATTCAAAATTCTCCTCCCACCCTACTAAATTACAAACTACTAAGCTACTTTCCCCCAATGACTGTTCTAACAGTCGAATGAATCCCTAAAACTAACAACAACAACCACCTTTACAATATGTTCTAAGGGAGTTCTTATAGGAGAACGAGTAACTGTGGAAGTAAATGTAAATTAAATTGACTCATTAAGACATAGTGGAGGCAGAATATCGAGCCCACTCTGCTTAATGGCTCTGCATCACTGTATGTACTTTGTAGTATGGTCTGGGAGTCTTTTTCAGGTCGATATTTGACCTTGGATGTGCTCTTTGAAGTCCTTCTGGCTGTTTGGTACTCTGTGTAGCCTTCTGAAATAAGTAACCGGGATAGAAAAGTCTGCAGGCCTCCATACTTCCATCACTGCTATCCTGACAGTCTTTAAGAAGCTTCTGTCAATGAAATTGCTTTTAAGAGCTCGAGGAGGCATGGAGACTTCTGTAGGAAGGTGTCCTTTCTGAGAAAATATGTTCTGCTGTTATTTGAAACACATATATGACTTGTCGGTGTGCTTTAGTCTTCAAACTGTGTCTTCTTCCTTAGGACAAGGATTAAAGCATTAAATCTTCAATTATGGGCTTAAGTCCTCTAATCCATCTTTGCTGATACACTTTGCCGCTGCTGTAATGGCCTCTCTGTGCTCTCAGTCACAGTGACTGTGACTGTGGAGCCAAAGTGAATTTCTTTGCTTTGTAATCCTTGCACGATGAAATAAACTAGTTATAAAACCTAGGGGAGAGGTGGCAGATAGCTGCGAAGGCTTTTGGAATGGTGGCAGAGATGATGGATGCAGGTGAAAAACCAAAGGAAATCTCTGCAAATGGTGAAAGAATGAGCTGATGAAGGTTTGGGGTAAAGAAGGTCATAGACCGTTTGATTAGATGAAACAATGGTGATCAACGGTCAGGATTGATTGTGGAGGGAGGTTAGACGGGAGTCATAAGACTTAATGTTTAAAAGCAAAGGTTTAAATTTGGGTGGAATACAAAGGAAAAGGGCAAAAAAGAATGAAAACGGGGCCTTTGGATGGTGGGACCCGGTGAGCGAAGGGAGATTAACTGTGAGCCGTTGGATCTCAGGAGGAGATCAACGGCGGAGATTAAAAGATGAACTTTTGGGAAGGTCCGATGGAAGAATGTTAAAAGGGAACGCGATGCAATATGGGTCATCGATCTAGATCAGATCGGATGGTCGTGATTGAATCGGAGGATCACAATCGGGGGAGACAGAGGGTGTCATGCTAAGGTCTTCTGATTGGCGATGAGTGATTAAGTGCCAGTCGTTGGATCGCGAAGGGGATCAACGGTGGAGACTCAATTGGCGGGGAGATGGATGAGGGCAAAGGAGCAAAGCGAGAGAAATGGGGGCTGTTGGATCTCAAGAGATCAATGGTTGCGATTGGATTGGGGGATCGCAATCGGGGGAGACAGAGGGTGGTGCTTTAAAATCTTCTGATGCGCGATTATGTGATTGGCGCTTGACCGTCGGATCGTTTACGGATCAACAGTGGAGATTTGACCCAAGGGGAAAGATGGGGGGTGAATGGGTGGAGTGAGAAGTAATCTGGACCATTGGATCATGCGAGCTGGATGGCTCAGATCAAATCGGGACTCACTAATTGGCGGGGGTCAAACGCGATGGGATTGGGTGCTTTGCGATTTGCAATTACGCGCCAGCCATTGGATCTAGCGGGAAGATCAATGGCTCAAATATGATTGGAAGGGTGAATGGGAAGAAGCAACGGGCGCATTGTACAATTAGCGTGGACCATCAGATCTTGAAAGATCAATGGTCAATAAGTGATCGGGGATCGGTAGAGCAAATACTTTCTCGCATCGGGAAATTACAAGAAAGAAAGGGATGGCACACATTGAAAGTCCCGATTACAATAAGCGCCCGGGGTCTTAGTGCTTGGTTCCGGCGCGGGTCATGTGGGGAAGTGGTTAAGGGGCTTAGCCTAAAGGGGCTTAAGGCCTCAAATGAAAAAGGGGCATTTTGGCTTAAATTAAGTGCTTTTTAAGGCCAAAGAGGGATTTAGTATAGGGAATAAGGGGTTATTAAACACAGACAAAGGATATTTGTAAGGTTTAAAAGGGAGTTAGGATGATTTAGAGGGTAATGGGGGATTTTGGAGGAATTTGAAAAGGGGAAGAAGGAGATGAAAACAGAGGCTTTGTGTGAATGAACTAAGGGGGAAAAAGGCCATTTGAGCAAAATTCCTTCACGGAAAGTGAGGCATTTTAAATGGAAACAACAGTAAAGATTGTTCAAAGAGAAAAGACATAGGAGGCTTCAAGAATGATATGTTTTTAGAGGAAATGTATTTCTTTAAGGCTCAAAAACATTTTAGCCACCTGTTTGCTTGTCAAAAATTTCATAGGTGGCTAACAGTAACCATAGCAACAAGGATTCTTGATGTCTCCTTGCATTATCATGATGTAAGTCATGGAGCAACAATATATTAATGGGAATATGCGATGTCTCATCAACATAATACAAACAAGCTCCCTTATGCTACATCATGTGAGAGTTAAGCTTTCTCCCAAACCCAAGTACATACATGAACATGAGATACATCCCAAAAAAAAATACATGTAAATACATGAGACATATCCCAAATAAGAGTAAATACAAGGACATAAGATATAACATGTGATGTCCAAAATCTCTCATAAATAACCAAAGTAACCATGCCTTTTTCTTCTGTATTCTTCCAGTGATGTGTAAGGCATGAGTAAGAAAAATATGACTTATTGAGTGGTAGCCATACTCACCCAAGAGAAACTAGCGTAGCCATGCTTCTTGCTGACTTGTGTCATAGATCTGCAAGTGGTTTGGAAACCCGTTGCTCCATACTATCAACCATTCATCCCAATGTGGATGATGGATCTCATTCTGCAAAAACTTGGCATCCTCCCATTGTTCGACACCAACCTCTTCAAACTGTTGAAGATCTTTGCACCCCATGAAATGTGGAAGTGCACCTCCACTGAGATCTCTTAATGATACCTTCTTCTCATCCATGTCCTTCCAAAACCAATGAGGTTCTGGTTCTGCTGCAGGTAGAAGTCTCTCTTTCAGCTGTGAGATGCTCATTGAGAAAGTGTCATCAAGAAAGGAGAAAAAATTTCTCATATCAAGATGTCTATCATTCATCATCTTAACCTCCATTACTTCATGAGTGAAGCTACCTTTAGAATGCTCCAAGAATAATGGGGCCCCTTCATTATCACTGCTACTAAGTGACAGAGCTGTAGATCTGCAGGGTAACACATATATTGTCTCAAAGCAAGGTACAATACTGATCTCATAACCAGCCATTGTACATAGGGTCATGCTCATCCCATTTTTTGAAATTCCACATGTCAACTCAAGAGGTTCAATGTAGTTCATCCATGACAAACTGGGACAACTTTTCATCTCCTCCTTGATTAGATCAAGGGTCCTCAGCGTTGTGATAGTTTGCTGGTTCAAATCAGAATTTTGATTTAACCTTTGGTTATGCATAGGCCCTAATGGCATGTACCCATAAGTTTCAATAAGATCTACTAAAAGAATAGGTGATGAAGGTGTATGCATACCTTGGATCAACTGATGTATGGAAACCTCTTGCCAGAACACAAGAGTTCCTCCAACCGAGACAATGGTGTCCTCAACTACTGGTAAGAGAGATGGTTGCTCTTCTACCAATGTACCAGCATTGGAATCTTCCTCCCCTTCTTCATGCATCTCCTGAATCATGCATGGGACTCTATGTGTCAAGAGGTCAAGACTATCTTGCAAAGTTGCAAGTGTCCCTTCTCTAGATGCAACTACTTCTGCAGCAGGTGGTGAATGTAGTGTGTTAGTGTCGAGTGAATTGACAGATTAGTAAACCAAATGACAGGGTAACATCAGAACCAGTCTTTGGAGCCCTAGGAACTAGCCTTCCTAGACTCAGAGAGGGATCTCTCTATTTGTTTGCAAAGATATAAACTTGTTTTCTTTAAAAGGTTGATTTTAGGATAGTTATTAAGTGTGGGGTTTTGTTGTTTGTTCTGGTTGGGTATAATGATCAAGGAGCATAGGTAGAATGAAGAAATATCTAAGTCATTGGGCAATGGAGTCTAATGGAAGTCATGATGAGTTCGTCAATGGATCGGGGAGCATCACAGGGCAAATCTAACTTGGTAAGTGGATCTTCAAGTTATTAGGGGTAATGAGATGGACATCAATTGTAAGAATGAAAAGTAGGACAAAGGGCAATCAAGAATCCTTTATCATATGTACTTATCAACGAAGGGACTTAAATATCATAATCATGAAGAGGCAATCAATAAACAGGGAAAACCATAAATTATTTGATTCAACTAAAGCAGATGATAATTCAAGACAAACTTTTTCCAATGAAATATAGAAGGCGAGAAACTAATTTAACTTCTAGTGATTTCACCTTCAAGGATAGAAAACACTTAAGACACACATGTAATTGTAATCAGAGAAGAGGGAACTCCTAAAAATCCTTGATTATAGTTATGAATATCTCTAAAACAATTAGTTAAGCAAGTACAATGGGTATGATCAAAACAAAACCTCTTTGGCAGACATTAAAGAATGGTACTTTAGAAAGAGACTTCAAAAATAGTGTTTTAGTGGCATCAAATAAGTAGGGCTAGCCATAAATAATGCTTGATACCAACTGTATTCAACTATTTATGAAATAAACAAGCTTAAGGGGTCTAGAGAGAAATTAAGAATTCTCTAAAATGTCCTAGCAGAAGAAAACATTAAGGCAGTGAAGAATAAATAGAACTAAGGTGCTTTCAAAAGACATTTCTTACTCTAAATCTTTTATTCTACAGCAACAAGAAAGGTAGAAATATAATGAAATAGGAAATAAAAATAACAGATTAGAAGCACTTCACCAACAACCAAGCTCAGGGATCTAGTGATCTAGCCTCCTCCATCAACAAACAAATGGCATCCAAAAGTTCCAATACATCAATTTCTTTTCAACTTTGAAGGGACTATGTATTACTTCAAAGGGTCATCAAATGCTAACAAGATAATGAGTTCAAATGCAGTATTTATGTTGCAAATGAGGAGGTGAAGCTAAGCTAGGGTTTGAGTGTCAATTATTACAGAGTTAATGAATTCCTAACCTTGAAGACCATGCAAGGCTCAAGGCAAGAATATCTGCATATATTCCTCTGAATAATAACTTCTATCTTAACTCCTAAGGGAAAATAGGTGAAATGTTTGAATTTAAGGCCTATTCATAACTTTTTACAATAACTGCCTGGCAGATATAAATATCTCTGACTCAGCTCAATAACTGCCTAATGTTTTATTGAAGGAAACAAAGCACTAGGTGGCAAAAATATCTTTGGAGAAGAGTAACTGCCATAGAATGAGTCATTCGAATATTTTTTGGGTAAAATTGTCTTTTGTTTTATCTTTAATCTCTATCATTAGGCCTTAAACTCTGTCTTTTATGCTCTAACTGTCTGCTTTTATCATTTTTTCTTTACGCTGTTTGTGATCTATGTCCTGTTATTTTTAATCCTTTTTTATTTATCTCTTTTGATCTTTTTTCTTTATTCTTTCATCTTTGACTTTTGCTCATCTGGCTAACCTTTTTGTTTTGTCTTTTGATTAGGATTAGCCCTCTAATATTTTTGCTTTCTTCCTTTCACTGTTTCTTGACTGTTTGTGTTGTCTGTGTGTAGGGAAGGCCTTCTTCGTGGTTGGAGGGTTCATTTGATCCACCGATGACCATGTTTCATCGATGTAAATATTGGGATAGACCTTCCAGCCATTATTGATCCTTTATGAGCTCTGGGATCGTCATCCGGGGGCATCTTTGTGACCAATTTGGCCCTGAAAAATATATTCATTCATGTCCATCATTAAAAATTTGCAAAAAACATAAACAATTAGTAAACAAGCCTGCAGGAGGGTTTCATTGCATTCTTTGGGGTTTTGGACTATCGGAAGGAATTTAAAGAGGAGGAGAGGGTGCAAGGGGAAAGGTTCTAGAGGTGGAACCAAGAGGAGTTTGAATTGGGAGCGGGAAAACTTTGAAAAAGGGCGTGGAGGATAGGTAGTTTTCGAAAACCATAAGTGGTTTATCGCGCAGATAGAAGGCGGTAAGCTATTTTGGACCAAATAGATGTGATACAGCTCAGAACATGACATGTGGCAGGGATAAACCACTGATTTTACATGGGTCGCGAAATACTAACCATATCGCAACTTTATTTTCGATATGCAATATGGGCCGTCGGATCTCGGATGGGGGATCGACGGTTGTCGCACATCCAGGTGGGGTGAACAGTCTGTTGAGTTGGCAAAAGTGGAGAATAAGTGGCATGATATTGTTGGATGGTGGTTTTAAATGGAGGGTGGGGCCCAGGGTCTTTAAAATTTAACGAAATGATTAAACTGTAAGGTTAATGGAGGATGTCGGGTGTAATGAGAGGGAGGCCCGCTCTTTAATATTTCAAAGGTTGAAGGGGGTTTAATAAAATAAAATGGTGGAGGTTTATTTTCTAAGGGGAAAGGGCTTAGGGATAGTGGAGGCCGAGGTCTTATGTAGGTAAAAGGGGGTTGGGGCTAAGAAGAAAATGGGGCTTAAAGCATATTTCATCAAAGAGCGGGTTTTATGCATAATTTAAAGGACCTGATAGGCTTTAAAATTTAATTTTAAACAATGTAAAAGAAAGCTTTTACATTGTTTAATTTTTCAGAGGAAAAATGATGAATGAAGGGGTGCTTTGTGAGGGTTTTTAGGAAAGGAAGAAATGGGCTTTTCAGAGGAAAAAGTCCATGAACGAGAATGAGGGTGAAGTAGTGAAATGATGCAAATAGTTCCAATAATGAAGTTCATTCTTGAGCAGTGAGATGGAACTTTAGAAGGCAGAGAGGGGGAAATCATAGTGAAAATAGTTTGACTTAGGATAATGAAGGTAGTGAGATTTCTAGAACTCACAGTATTTCTCAAATTTTGTTTTTAGAAATCTGGGACCATTACTTAGTCATCTTTTGATATTAGCAAAAAATAATGATGACTAACAGCAGCTCCACTTGGGGAGGGCAACTCCTTTTTGGGGAGGTGTCTAGAACTTTCAGTTTATCAAATCTTTGAGTTTTGAAGACCAATGCCTCTTCCATTGGGAATATTTCCACTCTTTTCACTTGCTGACATTTCTTTTGAAGTGATAATCTTAATAATCTGCAACATATGATTCTTTCAACAATATTTCTACCTACCCAACCTACTTGTCCTAACATTTTTTCTTCTTTGAGTGCACTTGAACTAGAAAAATCTTGACATTTTTATTTTTTAAAACAGAAATAAACTACCTACTTCTATCCTTATTTCTTTCAAGAGTTCAAATTAAACTAGTGAATTCTTTATTCTCTACCTAAACTATTTGACTGCCAAGATTAAGCTGTTTGGTAGTCTTGATTCTCTAAAATATTGGCATGAAATTGAAAGCATGGTTCAAATCAGGATTAGGCAGTCTGACTTACCATGGTTTGTGGCATTGGAACAAGTTGCACACAAACATTATTTTTCATAAAAGAAAATAGAAAGATAAGGGTTGTAATCTATCATTTGTTATGCATCCTCATCTTCCTCTTTGGTTTTGTTTTGAGCCTATGGAACCAGTATCTTTTATTCCCTAATCTATCCTTCCAGATAAGCCAAGTTTGAATAATTTTGACAATCATTGTTTTCACTAACTTATCAACATAAATTTAAAGCATGTTCAGCCATGATTAGGCTATATGACTAAACAAGATATTATTTTTTAATCAGTAGTGGCATTTAGGCTTGCACACTTTCAGCAGTAATCTTTTTTGGGTATGGGGTTGTACCTCTTTTTAAATATGCCCTCTTTTTCCTTATTTTCTCTATTTTTGTGTTTTTTCATTTTTCAAAACAATCTAAAACTAAAAACATTCTCAAAATCTGAGCTTATTTGCGCCTATCTATCCTAATCTAACTTTACATATGATGTACATTCATTAGGTGAACTCTTTTTTCCAGTATAGCCAATCAAGTAGGTGACTAGATGATTGATTTTTGTTCCATCTCTTAGGTATGCTGGCATGCCACTCCCACTTTGTCTTCTTCTGAACAGTAGCACCCCAAATTTTCTTTAAGCTCTGCCACAAATTGTTTTTGGCATGTTTTACCCCCTCTTTAAAGGTTTCTAAGGAAAAAGAAAAGGGGTCTTCGAATAATAACTGGCCTAGAGGATTTGAGAAATAGACCTCATTTAGAATTACTCCCTCCTTTACTTGACTAACCTTGGGATTTTTTTGGGAAAGCATCCCCTCTCCCTCTTTATGATTATCTGATTTGGTAGCTTCATAATATAATGTTATGCTGACTTCAAGCAATCCTGGTATGCCCTGATTTAGTGAGATGATTTCTGTTGAGAGTCATTATTCTGATGAGTAGGAGCATTCTTTGGCACCTGGTCTTCTTGAGAAGGTAGTCTAGCATCAACATCAATCTGTTCTATAGTTCCTGTATGAGAAAATGCATCAGTAGATAAGTTAGCATTAGAGCACATAGACATATCTTCTTTACATAAAAATTTGGATGATGGTTGTATGCTTAGGATCTGATTTCTTTCTTCTTTGGTTAAAAGGGGAGGTGTCTTTCTCTTTCCCTGGACAGAACTATGATGTTTCTCTTCCTTTTGTGACTACTCATAGAGCTGAATATCTTCTTGAGAAGGTATCATAGCCTCAACAGTAATATTTTCCTCTGTTTCTTTATGAGCAATTTCTCTAGTAGGTACGGAAGTAGTGGAACAAACATGACTATTTTCTTTATGTAAAGGTTCAGAGGCTGGTTGTACTCTTAACATCTAATCTATCTCTTTTTCAATTAAAGGGGGAGGCATTTTCTATTTTCTTTGGATTGGGAAACAATTGTTTTCTTTCTTTTGTGGAGGTTGATCTTGTGGCTGAAAGTCCTTTTGCACCTTACACAAAAAGACAAATGGATTGTCATTTGTTTCAGCCTTTTCAAAGATATCTTGTGGGTTTTCTCTTACTCCTTGATGGATTTCATCCTCAATCAACTCTTCTTAGCTGTCTTAATAGTTATATTGAGTATGAAATGCATGGATTTCCTCTAATAGATCTTCTGGATGCCAATTCCCTAAATCTTCATCGATGTTTACAAGGTGTTGTATGAGATATTCAGATTGATCACAACAATTTTCAGCTAATGATAGGGATGGAAAATACCCTATATAGTGTTTATAAAATACCTTGTGGAAATCCTAGCCATTCATACCAATTTCTTGCCTTACCTTCTAATGTTTCCATAAACATTTTCATGAGGCAGTCCTCGTGCCATTCAACCTTTAACCTCCATATGTGTATATGAAATTTGATAAGATGTAACCGGGGGTTGTCAACCTTTTCATCTTGAAATATAGGTAGGTTTTTTATCCAATTTATTTCAGGTATTTTGTGTGGGAATCCAGGGATATGATCTCTACTCATTGGGGCATATCTTCGTTGTTTTTTTGGATCCATGTTTGTAAATCAAAAAAGGGTCAGTGTATCTCTTCAATCTGTCTAGAGTTCTCTACCAGTGGAGTATTTAGGTCTATTGAGGGTTGTGGAGTTGCTTTGCTGCCCACCATCAGCATAATTAGGATTTCTTAATGCATTCCCAGGGGAGTCTGTGAGAACTATTGGGGTTAGTAGGCCTAGTGGAGGCTAGTGGAGTTGTTAGGTGGATATTTTTTGGTTTTTTTGCAGATAAATGTGCATGGTCCACCACCAATAAATGATAAGAAACCAATCTAGAAATGTTTTTGGGGTTTTCTGAGTTTCTTTATGTAACCCTAAGGTTTGTATGTGTGTCTTCTAACTAAATCATCATTTACCTAAGATGGTGAAACAAAGATAGTATACTCTTGGCTATCAGTTGATTTTATTAAGCTTAACTGAGGGTTTAAATGAGTCTATAAGAGTTTTTAGGCCACTATGTACTCGGTCCCACCGTGATCGCCATTATTTTAGTAATGGTGAAGAGGTGGCAAAAAACATCAATGGATGCAGAATGTTTTAGCTTAAGATTTACTCAAAAGGTCCCACCATGATCGCCATTATGTTAGTGTCCAGTGATTTGGCATATTGGTAAACCAAATGACAGGGTAACATCAGAACCAGTCTTTGGAGCCCTAGGACCTAGCCTTCTTGGACTCAGAGAGGGATCTCTCTATTTGTTTGCAAATATATACACTTGTTTTCTTTAAAGGGTTGATTTTAGGCTAGTTATTAAGTGTGGGGTTTTGTTGTTTCTTCTGGTTGGGTATAATGACCAAGGAGCATATGTAGAATGAGGAAATATCTAAGTCATTGGGCAATGGATTCTAATGGAATTCATGATAAGTTCATCAATGGATCTGGGAGCATCATAGGGAAAATCTAACTTGGTCAATGGATCTTCAGGTTTTTATGGGTAATGAGATGGAAATCAATTGTAAGAATGAAAAGTAGGACAAAGGGAAATCAAGAATCCTTTATCACATGTACTTCTCAACGAAGGGACTTAAATATCATAAGCATGAAGAGGAAATCAATAGATAGGGCAAACCATAAATTCTTTGATTCAACTAAAGTAGATGATAATTCAAGACAAACTTTTCCAATGAAATATAGAAGGCGAGAAACTCATTTAACTTCTAGTGATTTCACCTTCAAGGAAAAAACACTTAAGACACACATATAACTGTAATCAGAGAAGAGGGAACTCCTAAACATCCTTGATTATAGTTATGAAGATCTCTAAAACAATTAGTTAAGCAAGTACAAAGGGTATCATCAAAACAAAACCTCTTTAGTAGACTTTAAAGAATGGTACTTTAGAGAGAGACTTCAAAAACAGTGTTTTAGTGGCATCAAATAAGCAGGGCTAGCCATATATCATGCTTGAGACCAACTGTATTCAACTATTTATGAAATAAACAAGCTTAGGGGGTCTAGAGAGAAATTAAGAATTCTCTAAAATGTCCTATCAAAATAAAACATTAAGGTAGTGAAGAATAAACAGAACTAAGTTTCTTTCAGAAGACATTTCTTAGTCTAAATATTTTATTCTACTGCAACATAGAAAGGTGGAAACATAATGAAATAGGAAATAACAATAACAGATTAGAAGCACTTCACCAACAACCAAGCTCAGGGATCTAGTGATCTAGCCTCCTCCATCAACAAACAAATAAAGGCATCCACAAGTTCCAAGACATCAATTTCTTTTCAACTTCCAAGAGACTATGTAATACTTCAAAGGGTCATCAAATGCCAACAAGATAATGAGTTCAGATGCAATATTTATGCTGCAAATGAGGAGGTGAAGCTAAGCTAGGGTTTGAGTGTCATTTATTACAGAGTTAATGAATTCCTAACCTTGAAGACCATGCAAGGCTCAAGGCAGGAATATTTGCAGATATTCCTCTTAATAATAACTTCTATCTTAAATCCTAAGGGAAAATAGGTGAAATTTTTGACTTTGAGGCCTATTCATAACTTTTTACAATAACTGCCTGGCAGATATAAATATTTCTGACTCAGCTCAATCAATGCCTAATGCTTTATTGAAGGAAACAAAGCACTAGGTGGCAAAAATATCTTTGGAGAAGAGTAACTGCCACAGGCTGAGTCATTCAAATTTGTTTTGGGTAAATCTGTCTTTTGTTTTATCTTTAATCTCTGTCATTAGGCCTTAAACTCTGTCTTTTATGTTTTGATTGTCTACTTTTATCATTTTTTCTTTAATCTGTTTGTGATCTCTGTCTTGTTCTTTTTAATCCTTTTTATTTATCTCTTTTGATATTTTTGCCTTTATTCTTTCATCTTTGACTTCTACTCAGCTAGCTAACCTTTCTGTTTTTTCTTCTGATTAGGATTAACCCTCTAATCTTTCTTCTTTCTTCCTTTCACTGTTTCTCTGACTATTTGTGTTGTTTGTGTGCAGGGGAGGCCTTCTTCGTGGCTGGAGGGTTCATTTGATCCACCGATGACCATGTTTCATCAATGTAAATATTGGCACAGACCTTTCAGCCATTATTGATCTTTTATGAGCTCCGGGATCGTCATCCAGGGGCATCTCTGTGACCAATTTTGGCCCGCAGAATATATTCATTCATGTCCGTCATTAAAAACCTGCAAAAAACATAAAAAATTATTAAACAAGACTACGGGAGGGTTTCACTGCATTTTTCAGGGTTTTGGACTGTCAGAAGGTGTTTGCAGAGGAGGAGAGGGTGCAAGGGGAAAGGTTCCAGAGGTGGAACCAGGAGGAGTTTGAATCGGGAGTAGGAAAATTTTGAAAAAGGGCACGGAGTATAGGTGGTTTTCGAAAACCATAAGTGATTTATTGCACGGATAGAAGGCGGTAAGCTGTTTTGGACCAAACGGACGCAATACAGCTCAAAGCATGACATGTGGTGGGGCTAAACCACTGATTTCACGTGGGTTGCGAAATACTAACCATATCACAACTTTATTTGTGATATGCAATATGGGCTGCCGGATCTCGGGATGGGAGATCGACGGTTGTCGCACATCCGGGAGGGGTGAACAATCTGTCAGGTTGGTAGAAGTGGAGGACAAGTGGCGTGATATGGTTGGATGGTGGGTTTAAATGGAGGGTGGGTCTTGGGTTCTTTAAAATTTAACGAAATGTGTTAAATTGTAAGGTTAATGGAGGATGCCAGGTGTAATGAGAGGCAGACCTGCTCTTTAATATTTTGAAGGTTGAGGGGGGTTTAATAAAATAAAAGGGCGGAGGATTATTTTATAAGGGGAAAGGGCTTAGGGATAGCGGAGGCTGAGATCTTATGAAGGTAAAAGGGGGCTGGGGCTAAGAAGAAAAGGGGGCTTAAAGCCTATTTCATCAAAGAGCAGGTTTTATACAAAAAACAAGATTTTATGCATAATTTAAAGGACACGATAGGCTTTAAAATTTAATTTTAAACAATGTAAAAGGAAGATTTTACATTATTTTATTTTTCAGAGGAAAAATGATGAATGAAGGGGTGCTTTGTGAGGGTTTTTAGGAAAGGAAGAAATAAGTCAAATAGGTCCAGCAATGAAGTTCTTTCTTGAGCAGTGAGGTGGAACTTTAGAAGGCAAAGAGAGGGAAATCATAGTGAAAATAGTTTGACTTAGGATAATGAGAGCAATGACATTTCTAGAACTCACAGTATTTCTCAAATTTTTTTTTTAGAAATCTAGGACCATTACTTAGTCATCTTTTGATATCAGCAAAAAATAATGATGAATAACATAGTGACTCCTTGTCCAGAGTGAAAAGATTGACATCCTCCCTTGTTTCCTTAGGAAATGTCTCTTTGTGGCCCAACTCTTTCTTCTTCACATCAAACTTCTTCCTCAACTTGTGAAATAAATCTAAATATTTAGTCACCTTTGCATGCTCCATGTGTCTAAACCACCAATCATTGGCTTCACCTACAAGATGAAGTGCTGCAATTTGGACAGCCTCTTTTTTAGCCACACATTGTAGCATGAAAAATGTATCTAAATCTTTCCTCCAAGCTTTAACAGTGCTTGAGGAAGATCCATCAAATGTAGGCAAACAAAATCTATTTTTCCTCTTTCTTCTATTGCTGCTATAGGATCTTCTTTCTTCTTTGAGTTCAAAGAATTATTGGAGAGTTAGACTCTCTTTGAAAGCTCTAGACTGTTCCTTGTACTCTTCAAGATACAAACTGAGAGTCTCATGAGTATAAGGTTCTCTTCTTCTTTCATTTCTATACCTCTCACCTTCTCCAAAGAAAGTGGGCATAGTAGATCTATGAGGAGATGTATGATTCTCTAGTTTTCTCCTCTATTGATAGGGAGTACTTTGACCTTCCTCTTCAAATCTTCTTCTTGGATCCTTCCATTGTCTTTCTCTCTTCATTTGATTAACCTCTTTGGTGAGATCTTTCATGGATCTAAAGAGATGAGTGGAAAAATCCTCCTTCATGATAAATCTCATCTATTTGCTTCTTCTTCTGATGCAAAAGATGAAGTGTCCACAAGTTGAGCCAAAGATCATACTCTGATACCAATGTAGTATCCCAAAGGGAGAATGTAGTAATACTTAAACACAATATAAGAATTGCAACTAAGTAAACAATAAATCTCAAGACAACATCTGAATATACAGAGAAGCTGAGCCATTTTATTATATGAAGATGAATCAATTACACAATATTTAGAAAATGAGTAGATCTAGCCCAAGAGAAGGCCTAGAATCACCCTACAATGGTGCTGCAACTAGCACTGCATAACTGGTGAGCTTACAGAAGCAATATTGCATTGTCTCTGTTGCTGCTAAATATACATGTAAATGCTACAAAGGAAAATGCATATCTAGGGAGTTTATGAGCTCTAATGATTCCAAGATTCAAGATTTGGCCAATGTGATGGGTTCCCAAGATAACCCAAAAAGGATTTTCCAGATCTACAACTTTGGAAAAACCACCCTACTAGGGTTTGATCCTTTATCTATTGGGATTACAGATTTGAACTAGATCTGACAAATATATGGCTGAAATATGTCATAGCATCAATTCTAAGCTTGAAGGGTTGATCCCTCCTTCAGATCTACAAGCTAGAAGCTCTATATATAGCTTCTCAATCCTCCAATGATGATTACAACTGATGCTATACAACTGCTCATAAAAACTATGATGTAAGGGAAAGAGTGGCTCTATGCCTACTGAAATATGCTGCAATAGACTCCAGGCTAATGGAAATACTGATGGCAAGGTGAGAGTATGATCCCTCATAGGATTACTAGCTAAAATGCTAGTAAATTCCTTCCTCCTTTGGATCTGCAATAATGGACACCGTAATTTTGGATGGAACTACTGCTGCTAGGAGGTCAAGAACTTTTGGCCTGATGACAGATATGGAATGAAGCTCTAGGAATGTTGATATTCAAGCCCAAGGTGATAGGAATAAACTTTCACTGGTTCTCTCATTGAAATATTAAAGACAACCTCCACCTTCCAAACTGATCTTTAGAAATGTACAATTTCTGAATATAGATGTTCTGCAAAAAGTAGGAAAATATAAGTGGCACCAATGCCTGATGTAGAATGAAGTACAACCCTCTCTCCAAAGCTACTCAAAGAAAGAGGTGGGATTCCCGACCAGGAACACCCTGTGCTAAACAACACTTGTAATCTTTTCTAAACAACCCAAGAAAGCAATGGAATGTCACATGACAATTCCAGATCTGAACAGTTCCTCAACATCAATAATCTCAAGCATGTCTTCATTCTTGCCTTCATCTTCTTTATATAGTGTTTGAGCCTTCCCATGCCTTGGCCCTCATCTAAAATGTGTTGTGCATGTGGAAAATATCCTCCATGTTTGACGGCGTTGTCTCTCCAAGTCATCCATCAGGTCTAGGTGTAATTTACACCCTCTCCATCATGTTTGCATTAATTGCACAATATCCTCCATCACTTCATCATGAATGCCTCATGATCTTCTGTTTTATATCTTCCAAGATCTTAGTTGACTGTGTCAACCTCCATGATCTATCTCATTAATGAGACATGATCTCTTCTTCCATTCACATTAGTAGTTTCTCTATTACCTCATTAATCCACATTCACACACAAAAAGTGGATATTTATTCATCTTGAGGATTATGGGTCCCTCCACCCTTTTATTTACCTAATTAAGTGGGTTTATTAGGAACTCTAATATTCCAAATTTCACGTGAAAATTTGGGAATATTACAGGAGGCATCCCTTTCAACAAAATTTTCTTGATGAAGAGGAAGCTCAACCAGATTTCCAAGAGGATATTTTCATTACTTAGATGAAGACATGTCTGGGATGTTTCTAACTAAAGAGAAACATGATGAGTCTAGTCATGATTTGGAGAAGAATGAGGGACAATCTGATTACCTAAAGGGTTATCAACATGCCATCTTTGAAATGCAGAAACAATACAATTTGAGAAATAGGAATGTCCCCATTACCACAAACAAAGCTCAGCCAAAGAAAGATGATCCTAAATTAGCTGAGCCAAAGAAGGATACACCACCTCCACCTCCTGCTAAAGAAGTTGAAAAAACCTCATCTACTTTCAGTTTAGAAAATGAGATATCCAAAATCAAAATTCTAGTCCCCTCTGGAGAAATTATCAAGGTCACTAATTATAGAAGAAAAATTGTCAAGATGTTAAATTCTCAACCAGGACCTTCAGACATCTTAAATCTACAAGAAGACCATCCCACCATTTTTCTAGAACCAAGAGTAGAATATGAAAAAAATGAAGAGGTTCCTCCTTTTTATGTCAATATAAATATTCATGATATGAATTTACACAATGCCATGTTGGACTCATTTTCTTCCCACAACCTTATGCCTAAAGTGATTAAGGAAAGGATGGGTTTAAAGATCACTAGACCTTACAAAGATCTAGTTTCTTTTGACTCCAAAAGAATCCAATGCATAGGTCTTATTAAAGATGTTTTTGTTGGCCTAACACAATTACCTGCTAAAATAGTGGTGACGAACATAGTAGTAGCTAACATTCCTCCAAAGTTTGGTATGCTTTTATCCAGATCTTGGGAAACGAAAATTAAAGGAACTATGCAGATGGACATGACATATGCCACCATTATGGTTTTTGGTGAGAAAAGGAAGTTGTATAGGGAAATTAGGATGGCCTACATGGTGAGTAGTAAGGATAAGATTCAAAATGTTCCTATTTATGCAGTTGAAGCTGAACTGGGATCCTTAATTTTATTCAATGAACTCACTGATGAGGCAGAAATTGAAGTAAAAACAGAAAATCAGCAAGCATAAAATCAGGGATGTGTTGAGGAAAAAGGAGAAGGCTGGTGACTTTTACACTTTTATGGCTTTGCTGGAAGAGAGGGGGATATATCACTACTCCTAATGATGAAATTAAGTTTTTCTCTTTTAAAATTAACTTTGATTGCAAAAACAATATGGCAGAATATGAATCAGTGTTTTTGGGTCTAGAAATTAGTTGACGGGTCATATCAAACCAAAGATATAAGAATGAGGGCATACAAAAACTTGATCATGGAAATGCTTGAAATTTTTCAAGAATATGCTTTCATTGTGAAAACTAGGGACCAAAATTCAGTAGTTGATTCTCTATTTGTCTCTACAAGTTTATTTGTCATCCCTACACATTCTAGTGAGAAATATGAGGTTGAGGTCAGACATAGGTCAGAAATCCTTGACAACATCATTCATTCGCAAGTGTTTGAGAATGATCAGCAAATCTGAAATTTCCTTGAATTGAAGGAGGAGTTTGAAAACATCCAAGTGGATCAACAAAATATGTTTGCTGAAACTAGGGCCAATCCTGAAGTCTTGCATCTGAAAAATAATTGTATTCCCAAAGGCCTTTTTCCCCTTGAGAAACTATTTGATCAAAATGATGTATTCAAGTCTCCTAGAATGCAAGTTGATGATGAGGAGGTGGAGACTTGTAATCTTGGTACAACAACAACACCTAAAATGGTCAAACTTTCTAAGTTTCTTTCTATGAAGATGAGACAGAAATATATGGATATGATGAAGAAATATATTGATGTTTTTGCATGGAGCTATGTTGATCTGAAAAGGTATGATCCTAGCATTATACATCATACTATTCCCATCAAAGAGAATGAAAAACCTTTCAATAAGAAGTTGAGAAGAATTAATCCTTTGCTCATGACTTTGATTGAGAAAGAGATTAAGAAATTTTTTGATGCAAAGGTCATTGTCCCTATAAGGTTTTCAAAATGGCTTGCTAATCTAGTACTTGTCAGAAATAAGAGTGGTGAGATTAGAATTTGTATTGACTTTAGAAATATGAACAAGGCTTCTTTGAAGGACAACTACCCTCTTCCCAAGATGGATGATATTTTTCTTAATATTGTTGGCTCTCAAAGAATGTCCATGCTTGATAGATTTTTAGGTTACAATCAGATATTGGTACATCCAAAAGATCAGGAGAAAACCGCCTTTACCATGTCATGGGGAACATTCATGTACGCCAAGATGCCTTTTGGTTTGATGAATACAGGGGCAACCTTTCAAAGAGAAATGGATATTGTTTTTTCTAAGGAGAAAGAAAAATCCATTATGGGCTATTTGGATGACATAACTGTGTTTTCAAGAAAGGAGGAAGATCACTTGAAAAATTTGGAGAATATTTTGTAGAAATGTAGAAAATTCAGTATCTCTCTTAATCCCACTAAAAGTATTTTTTCTCTAACTTCTGGAAATTTTCTAGGAAACATTATGTTTAAATATGGGATAAATATTGATCCTAATAGAGTTAGTGCAATTCAGAAGATAGACCTGCCAAGGAATAGGAAAGAGATTCAGTATTTTCTTGGAAAGGTAAATTTTGTTAGAAGGTTTATCCCAAACTTAAGTTGAGATTGTCAAGGACATTACCAAGATGTTAAACAAAAGATCTGATATTAAGTGGACTGTTGAAGCTAAAAAATCATTTGAAGAGATAAATAAATCCCTCACTCAAGCCCCAATGCTTATAAGTCCCGACTTCTCAAGTGAATTTATAGTTTTCACATTTGCTTCTAAAAATATCATTGCTGGAGTTTTATTGCAAAAAGGGCAGCAAGGTGGTGAGTAGCCTATTTCATTTTTCAGTAGGAATCTTTCGAACTATGAATTGAATTATAATATCTTGGGGAAACAGGCACATTCTTTAGTCAAATCTCTTAAAGATTTCAGAATTTACATTTTGCATTCTCATATTATTGCATTTGTGCCTAACACTGTGGTTAAAGATATGTTGACACAAGCTGATCCTGATGGAAAGAGAGGGAAATGGATCGCTACTTTGTTGGAGTATGACATATTAATTAAGCCTACCAAGTTGGTGAAAGGACATAGATTAGAAAAACTAATGGCACAGTCAAATTTTGAATGTCTTGACATGAATTTCATTGTAGAAATTTCAAAGCTGACAGAAGAAGAAGAAGAATTGGTCTCTATTGAAGAGAAATTCATCTTGTATGAATGGTACAGAGATGTAATATTTGTCCTACATCATCATAAATATCCTCCTCAGTTGACTAAGCCCAAATCAAGGTTTATGAAGCTAAAATCAAAGATACTACATTTTGAATAATAATTTGTATTGGAAAGATACCGGTGGAATTCTTTTGAATTGTTTGTTGCAAGAGGAGGTTGAAAAATTCATTGAAGAGTTCCATAAGGGATATTGTGGAGGACACCATTACTGGAAAGCCACAACCAACAAGATACTCAGTGCGGGGTATTATTGGCCTACTATGTTTAAGGACAACTACAAGAAGATCGTTGCATGCCATCAATGCCATGTTTTTTATGGTAAGAAGAAGTTCATTCCTTTACCATTGAAGCCAATATATGTTGAAGCTCCTTTCCATAAATGGGGGTTGGACTTCATTGGTGAAATTCACCCAGCATCCTCAGGGCAACATCGCTAGATTTTGACAGCCACATATTATTTCATAAAGTGGATCGAAGCAATCCCAACAAGGCAGGCTATTGATTTAATCATCATTCAATTCTTGTAGAAAAATATTTTGTCCAGGTTTGGTTTATCTATGAATATTATTGCTGATAATGCACAATATTTTAAATCCAAAAAATTTATTATCTTTTGTCATCAATATCATATTACACTTGGAAATTCAACATCTTATTACCCTCAACGTAATGGCCTTGCAGAATCATCCAATAAAATCATAGTGAGGATCATCAAAAAGGTGTTGCAAGAAAACAAGAGATCATAGCATCTAAAGTTGATTTTTTCTCTGTGGGCTGATAGAATTTGCACAAAGAGATCCATTGGTACATCTCCCTATGAATTAGTGTATGGAGATGAAATTATTTTTCCCACTTCTTTGGGAGTTCTAGTAATGAAACTGCTGCAATGACTTGAAGAGGAACCAAATGCTATCCAAAGGAGGATAAACCAGCTTATAGCTTTACAAGAGAAAAGATAAGAGGTGTATGATAACCATCAACAATCACAAAACAGGGTGAATAAAATCTTTAACAAAAAATCTAAAGAGAAAAATTTCCAAATCCAAGATGTAGTTTTGAAATGGGAAGCCAGAATTGAAGAAATGGGGAAGCATGGAAAGTTTGAGAACATATGGAAGGGGCCATTTGTGATAGCTTCATATCATTGCAACAACACTTTTTTTCTTTAGGAGATGGATGGATAGCTATGTGGAGGAGGACCTTTCAATGGAAGGTTTCTAAAACACTATTCCTCCTAATTCATTTTACTGAATTTCACTCCATTGTACATATTTCATTTGTTGTTATGATGTTTTGCTAATAAATATGAGCTCATCATCAAGCTTGAGCACGAGGAGAAGGCCATAATAGTTTGAAGAAGTCTTCATCAATTTCATAAATTTTTGTTTTCCTTGAAAGAAGGCACTAGAATTGCAAGTTCTTTATTATACCACAAGGGCACACCATCCCCAGTGGAGCCACTATTATCACACATAAATTTTCAAATTTATTGATAGGGTCACTCAGCTCACTCACCTACGTTTCATATTGTGTTAATAGATTGGTTCATGAAATTGATGAAAAATCCCATGAAATAAACCTTACCCTAAGTCTAGAACCCCCCATTAGTCATGTCATGTCAATCAAATCCACTCAATTCCACTTAGTTTTGACATGCATGATCTCAAATCAAATAAATTCCACCTATCTGCTTTTTCACTGTTTGGTAGCAAATAAGTTGTAGAATGGAAAATTTCACAACGGAATCACCTGACAATTCTGTAGCAAATCTTCCAGGCTTATAACTTTCTTCGCTGCAAAATTGCGTTTTTCTGTAGAAAAACAGAGGATGATGAGTTGTCAAAATTCTGATGGTCAGGGGTAAATGTGAGGTCACCCAATTAGTTATCATGATCACCCAAGCATGCAATATCGTAATTACCCTCATCATTACCTTTTTATTCCCACATTTGGCATCATTATCTCAACTTTCAAATTACATTTTTAAATTCATATGAAAACATTTCTCTGTCATCTGTTGTTTAAAGCCTTGCATGCAGCAGTCTAGTATCATCTTTCAAGATCTGACTCCCACTACAAGCATCTTGTTGTCTAGTGTTTTTATCTGCATGTGTCACAGTTAGAGAGATGTCGTGGTTATAAATTAGAATGGCTATGAAGAAGAAGGTGAACAAGGGAGGCTCTTGTATGAGATACGAGCCAATGGACCAAGAGTTATTAAATGAAGACCCCAATTTCATGGATGCATTCATAAATGTCAGATGTCTACAATTCTGTCAAAATCTTCAAGGATTTCATGCCCAAATATTAAAGGATTTTGCAGTGAAATTTACAGGCACAACCTCGAAGGTGGGGGTTTTAAATTTCATAGTGTCACCTGAAACCATTTCTCAGGCTACAGATATACCAAGAGAAGGTGAAGAGTGGTTCAAAGCCACTAAATTCAAAATGTAGAGTTGTGAGGAATTTTTCAAACTAGAACACATTGGAGCTGACATGGCATCTAGGATTCCAAGGAGTTATATGAAGGAAAATTATTCTAAATTGTTGTTTTTGATCCAGAAGTACTTTACCTGTGAGGGGAGTTTCATATGGTTTACATGTACCATTTCAGGCTCTTTTTTACATTTAACTGGTAAGCAACCCATTTATCTTTCTTTCTTTTGTTTAGAAGTTTAGGGAAGATGTCTAATAAGGTTCAAGCTAGGGTTGAAGGCAGTAAGACATTAGTTTTTCACCATGGTTTGATTAAAATCTTGGTGTTGGAAGAATTGAAGAAATTAAACAGAGATTAGGTATCTTTCCTTTTCCTCTATGGGTATGAAGTTGATTCATTGACACATAAGAGGACTTCAAAGCCAAAAACTAATTCATGTCTAGCTGTGACATAAGGTGTAAATGAAGAAGAGGCAGAGCCTATCTTCGAGCCAATGGATGTTGAAACAAAACCTATACTAGAGGAAAATAACCCATAGGAGATGCATCCTTATCCTACTAAGGATGGAGTGCCCAAATTTTGAAGATTTGGCCTAAATATTTTTGACAAATTTTGTGGAATTCAAGAAACATCATTTCTAGTTTGGAAGGTGAAATTGTGAAGAAAAAGGAAAATTCTGTATTTTTCTGCCAATTAGGCAATTTCGTAGCGAAGCCCAGGCTTGAAGGCCATATTTCGCTACAAAATCCCTGTAGGTTACTTTTTGCAAAAAATCTCATTTTGGCTGGAAATCAAAGGAGGACAAGAGTTTTATTTAGCTTATTTTATCTAAAAAACATATCCCAATCAGACAGAGAAGCTAAAAGTCAACCTAGATGGCTGAAATGGATTTTCTACCAAACTACGCTATGAAACTGACTATTTCACTTTTTTTTTGGCAGCGAAGAGCTTTTAGTTGTATTTTGGTGTTTTGAAAATGTATTGAAGAGCATCCAAACACGTGGAGGCATTGAAAGGTATCAGTGGGACACTCCAGCAGGAATTTTCTCCTCGACAAAGATGTCATCTTTCTAGCTCAACATAAAGACAGTGGTTAAATGTTATGGTTATCTTCTCCTTAAAAGCAGGGTGATTAGTCCCTAAATCTAGTGGTTATATTTATGTCTAGGTTATGGTTAGTTCTAGTCGAGTGCTTGGTTATTATCAATGTAATTATCCCATTCTACAGATAAGTGAATGTAATAAATGATAGGTAGAGTCCTAATAGGCTTGTAAGTCTTAAGTTATTAGGTGTGTTTTTCAGTTCTATGGAATATTTTATGGTTAAGATAGGTGTCAAAGATGATGGTTCGATGATCTTTCCAGATGGGCAGATCCAATGTAATGAACAAAAGCCTATTAATAGGCATAAAATTGAATGAGAAGGGGTTGGATAATGTTATTTGACACTACTACTATTGTACATTTTTGTTGATCAGTAATATACAGTGACTGTGTTTTTTGCTTCACCTAAGATTCTTTGAGTGTTTCAATGAGCTTATGTCTTATGTTTATTAATATTTTATTTCCAATATCTTGATGTTGAATTACTCAAAATTCATGTTCATCATGCTTTGAATTCCTTTTAACATTAATCTATTGATAATTCATGTGTGTGCATTATCCTTTCATTGAAACATTAAAAGCCTCAGCTTCCACAAGGAGAGCCGTTGTCATTGAATTCCCTCACACTGACTCCATAAGCCCAATGCTAGTGAACCCTACACATTTTTCAGCTGCAAGAAAATTAATTAAAGTACATATCATAGACTTAAGCATATGATTGAATCCTAATTGAGAAAATCATAAGTTAATTTGAGAGAGCCCTCTTAGGCTGAAGAGGCTAATCCTTAGTCAAAATTTGGTTTGAAAGAGTTACTCTAATTTGTCTGGTGGAGAAACTCATTAGTACCAATTTAGAGATAACAACAGGGATTATATATAAAAATATATGGAAAATTCTAACATGCGCATTTCCATTATGACTTTCATATGAACCCGCATCAAAGACCAATGAAATTTAAACTAATATTGTGAAACATTATATAAGAAATATACAACCATATTTGAGTAGTATGCTCTTTGAAAAATTCCACCAATCAGATTCATGAAAATGTTTTCTTCTATATTAAAAAAGGAGCTAGGTTAGTTTCTATAGAACTTGGCAAGCCTGTGAAGCAGTTTCAACAGTGCGTATCACCACCAAATCATAGCTATGTGTTGTTGAGAATAGACAAAATGATACTAGCAATGCAACCTATATTACATAAATGTACTTTGAAAGAAGATCCTAAAAACTTACAGGGTGAAGGATTGATATGGAGTCAAAGGTCGTAAAACTTTCCTTAAAATTCATAATAAAATTGGTCAAGTATCATGTTGATATTATTATTTATTCTCTTTGGTCATATATATCCTATAAATGTCTAAAAGGAAAAAAAAAATGTACACCATAACGATGTCCTCAAATTTCAAACTTCAAACAAATATCTCTCTTTGAATCTCAAGTTAAAATTGTTGCACAATATCCATACATATGTCCATTGAGAAGTTCAACAAAGAAAAATTATTTTATATTATCTATATATAATACTGACTTACAGTATCAACATTTTGACATCTTGTTTCCCACCTGCTCGATCTATCACAACTCATAAACTCATTTGAAAAAATATGGTCATGTTCAGCACAAATTATGATATTATTCTTGAATTTTGAGCTTTCTATTGGCAAAAAAGCTAAGACCCATAATTACCATATCATATATGTGTACTACAAACACCTTCTACATCATCATTATTCATGGCCTTAAACAACTCATAATATTAATGCAGGAAGTGCCAAGTCTAATGATATCATGTCTTTGGGTTTTTCGGATCACCCATTGTCCCAATTTCATATTCATGCTTAATTCCTAAGAAATTTTCAAACTAAAATGAGAAAAATCATGTTACATATTTGAAAAACTACAAGACACGACATATAATATACTACATAATTGTGTTGAATAAATTTCATCTAAAGAAAGACAAGAAGAAAATTATATTAAGTTCAATGCTACCAACATTCCTGTCACTAAGCATTGAAGTCAGAGATATTGGAACCTCCCTTTGAATAGTAGCAAAACCACTTCCTGGGTCACTTGTTTTCATACAACATTAAAAGACATGGACAAGGTAGTACAATAATATAATCCAATATTAGTGAGATAATGCTCAAATTAAAAGTACTCATGCTTGAACTAGAAAGAAGATAAGCACACCCTGGTTTAATTTGACCACTGAGAAAAATATGAGTATGCAGTTTGCACTGGATGTCACACATTTTTTCTATGGACATTAGAGGGGTGTCCCCAATATTCACTTGCTTGAGCTTTATTTCCTCCTCATATTTTTTCATACGTTTTTCTTGTTTCATTTTTCCAGGGCCTTTTCCACGAAACTTATGTGACAGCTTTTGAAAATCTTATTTAGGTGTCATATACATACATACATACATACATACATACATACATACATACATACATACATACATACATACATATATATATATATATATATATATATATATATATATATATATATATATATATATATATATATATATATATATATATATGTACATATATATATATGAAAGGAAATGAATTTATTGTTTCTATGAAATGATATTAAGGAATTAAACTGGGAGATCAACATGCCTAAAGCAAAATACAATTGTAAATTTCAAACAAAGAAACTTACAATACGATCAAACTCATCTAAATGTTCTAATTGTATCTCTTTTGGTCCATCAGTGTCCTGCACTGCACAAAGTTTACTCTTTTTTGTATCCATATTCCTTCCACCCCATTCCACACACTCTTTTAATGAACCCATTTCCTTGAACAGTTGCAAGTCCCTAACCAAACCTTTTCCAGCTGTTGGGGTTCCCATGTTTTGGCCAGATTGGCAAGACCAAAAGATCATACAACATTAGAACCACTTTTAGACCTCAGAATCTAGCCCTCCTGGGTCCAGAGAGCGATCTCTCTATGATCGTCAAAGGTATATGTCTTTGAAGTTCAAATGTTAAGATGTTAGGCTAGTTATATGCACAGGGTTTGCTTGTTTTATTTTGAGTTTGGTTTGGTTGTTGGGAATCAGGAATGAAGGGTTCAATATAAGACAAGGATGGGCAAAGAGGATTCTAGGCAAAGGAGAGATAGCTCAGATAAACATCAAGACCATTGGGCAATGGAGTCAGGAAAGGGTTTACTTGCTAATCAACATGCAAGCTTTCAGTTGGGCTAGTCATCTAAAGCATTGGATCCTAAAATGATAGGTGGAATGAAACAATAAGGAAAGAAGGTGAGAGAAGGAGAGAAAACAAAATTCTATCTATAGATCAGGTCAGAGGTCATTTAACTCCAGACCTGCTTGGACATACTCAGAGGCAACTCTCAGTGGAGGGCAAAGGAGCAACTTGAGGGCACTTAGAAAGGTTTAATTAACTGAAAAGGATCCTAGTGAGATAGAGAGACAGTTCTAAACTCCCAGTGTTCCCAATTCATCCAATTAAATCCTAACAAGAACATCTAAGAAACAGATTCATTAACTCATACATCAGCTAGCAGGCAATGTCATCTGCTACACTGGTTAAATTAACTGAAACCAATCCTTAGATAACACATTAAGCAAAAAAAATTGAAGGCAGGGAGAGCAGAAACATGGGGTACCTAACAAGGGTAAATCCTATGCCAGATTTCTGATGCATGCCAGAAGAAATGAAATGAAATGAAATAAAACACAGAGACAGAAAAACATCACCGCAGCTTTAGATCAGGATCCAAAGAAATGTGCTTGTCATATTAAAATGCAACACCAATTAGGTACAACATAGCCAACAGCTTGAACATGCATTCTAAATACATCCCCTTCAGCCTATCTTACAACTTTACACAGTGAACATGTCTCCAAAGAAACTGCTTGCGATTCTCTAATATCTCATCAACAACCTTTACAATAATTTTCTCATGAGTCTTATAGCAGAAATATGAGTCGAGGAGGTAGGTGGAAACTAAATGCAGCATTAAAACTTGGAAAAGAAAGAGGGCTGAAGCCAATTCTGTTTAAACCCTGCGTATTTATCTCTGGTACTCTTCTGGAGGAGAGAATGGTCTTTGTTAGGCTTCCATTTACTCCAGGTATGTCTCTGATGTACTCTGGTTTGCAGTACTCTGTAGTACTCTGGTGAATAAACAAAAAGGAAAATAAATGACAGTGAAGTGCGCCATGCTGCATAACAAATGCTCTGGTAGCTTTAGACTGTGGTCAGGGTTGAAATCTCCTCAAGAAAATGGTAAATGATGGAAATAATATGGGTGCTTTGTCCTTTAGAACAATCTTTTGGCGTGAAACCCTGATAGTATTGATTTATGTGGGCTGAGCCTTCCGTGTGATCCATGATGGCTTTGGTATGGTACCCTACCTCTAAATCCCTGAAAAAGGCTCAAAATCTTCTATTACATGCCTTGAAATTCTCTGCTGCTCCATTTCCGTCTCCATCAGTGAAATCTGTGCTTTAATGGCTTTAGGTAGGTTTTACAGAGTTCAAACCCTATTATTTTAATGCAAGTCCAGTCGTTCTACCACTATATTAAAGACTGTGTAATCTTGGCAGCTTTCACCATCTGATAACCCTGCAAAACATGAAACTTAGTGATGAAATCCATGCATAGGGAAGGCTGGTTATGAGGGCGGAGGAAATGATAGCGCGGCGGTGGTAACAACAGAGGATGATGTAGTGATATGGCGTAAACGACAGATAATAGGGTTTGGTGGAGAAATATTTGTGGTCTGTTCGATTATGATCTAGTGGTGGGATCGAAAGCTGTGATGAATCAGTGGCATGGTTTGTGAAAATAGGAGAAATACATAGAAATGCACGAAAATGCCATGAAAAATGAGCATGTGGTGGGACTAAAGGGTACGAATCGCAATAAGAAATCAGAGTCGAGAGTGGGGCAGAGTGGTACATATAATATTTCCGATGCGATTGGAAGGCAGAATATGGAAAACCTTTGTAAAAACAAAATATAACAATTTTCCAATTTACAAAGGAGAAAACCCTTTATTTTTATAAATGGGCGGAAGTGTTAAGTGGTGGGGCCTGAAGGGTCAATCGCAATCGAAGATCAGGAGTGGGAGGAATCGCAATCGGAATTGGGAGAAAAGAGTTGCGATGCAATCAATTGGAGGAGCGGGCGTGATTGGGGGATCGGAGCAATCGGAGGAGAACTTGCTGCGATCAATCGCATCGAAAATATTTGCGATGAGTGATCGGGGGACTTCAGATAAAGAATGCGATTGGAGATTAGTGATTACACGCCAGCCGTAGGATCTAGAAATAGATCGACAGCCCACGGTTAATCGGAGCAGTTAGTGAAGAGGGGCGACGGGGTGCGCAACGATCAGCGTCGGACCGTTGGATCAAATGATGGATCAACGGCAGAGATGTGGTCGGGGGATCGCAATCGAAGGGAGGAAAGGGATGGCACAGGAGGAAGTTGTGATTGCGATCGGGAATGGGAGTGCGATAAAGCGGCAACCATCCGATCGGATTAGAAAATCGAAGGTGAAGAATACGTCGCGGGTCTTATAGACCAAACTTCATCACATCGGCGTTTTTCGATGTTACAAAGGAATGCGCCCGCCCGACACTCCAATTGCGATTGGCACTCAAGGCATTAAGCGCTTGGTCTTAGCGCTAAGGGCATATGGGGAAGTGGTTAAGGGGCTAAGCCGAAAGGGGCTGGGCCTTAATATAAGGTGTAAATTGGGTTTTTTGGCCCATTTTAATGCATTTTAAGGCCCATAAAGGGTAACGATAAGGGAAAACAGGGAATTTTAGCCAAACAAAGGGTAAGGGTAGGATTTAAAGGGGATTTTGGGGATATTTAGGGGGGAAAAAGGGGAAATTTTGGGATGGACAGGGGACTTTGAAAAAAGGGAAAAAGGGGTGAAATGGGGAGTCCTGTAGAGGTACAAGGGGAAAATAAAGGCCTTTTGGAACACCATTTCTTTCATCAGCCAGGCTTATTGACTCAGGAACAGCAGAGGGAAATAGTCAAAGGCAGGGAACATAAAAGGCTTCAAGGATGATGTGTTTTCAAGGGAAATGCATTCCTTGAAGGCTCATAGAACAAATTAGCCCCTTGCTTGCTTGTCAAGGAATTCATAGGGGGCTAACAGTGGCTCCACATGGGGATGGCTTCTTCTTGAAGGAGTCAAGAATTCAGTAAATTATCTTTGGTGTAGGCCAGATGCTTGCTGCTATAGCCACCTTTCTTCTTTGATTTTCGGCTGCCACAAATATGATAGATCAACAGAAACATTCCCAACCAATATACCTACCCATCCTACAATCCTATCATTTTCTCTTTCAGGGTGCATTTGGACTAGCAGACCCTTTACATCATTTATTTTTCATAAACAGAATATAAACCTATTCTAAATCTACCCTTATTACTCCATGAGACCAGATTAGACTGTTGGTCTCATATGTTTCTCTACCTACACTATTATCTGCTAGGATTAGACTGTCTAGCAGATTTCTTCTTTACATTCTAAGACAGAAATTGAAATTAAAGCAACTAACTACATGCTGACACATTGAGCTTATTTGAGTTTTTCCTACCTACTCTACTCTACTTGAAAATTTCTGATGCTTTTAGGTGATACAATAATTCCAATGCAGCCAATTAAGCAGTAGTAAAAAAGGGAAGAAGGACTGACTGCTCATCAGAGACATCCATTGGATGCTTTGCATGTGGATCTTCAAAACTAAGGCCACTAGTGGTGGTGGAAATTTATGATGTATTTGGCTCTTGCAAAAGATTAATGCTTGAGGGGCTGAGCCAATCAGGGCCTCCATGTATTTTGCCACAGGATCCATTAGGATGTGATATACACTTTCTTCTTTAAGACCTTCCATGGCTGGTAGGCTGTCTGTATCCTCGATAGCTTCAATCATTGCATCTGCGGTGTGGCCTTTGTAATCACACTCCTCTCTTTCCTGGCTGGGACTATTTGGCATATGAGCATCAACCAGGAAAACCTCTTCTTCCTCTGGATCAAGACAAAGATGTCTATGGGAAAGAAGATCTCGCTCATCTTCACTACAGCATGAGCTAGAGGGCTCATTATATTCGATGGTGCTGTCCTCTAGTAACACAGGCTGGTTCTGTTGAAACGGACTGAACTCTGTGAAAAAATTAACATATTCTTGAGCGGGGGCTTCTTTGATTACCTTAATCCTTTCAGAATAAGGCTTAGGATATTCATTCTGCTCAAGATTTTCTTCATCTCTTTCCTCCTTGTCCTCTGCGCTGAAGAGCTGCTGGCTTCCGTCCTCTTGGAAAGTATAACCGATGTTCGAATATAAAGCAGAGAGAAGATTCAATGAATCTTCGTTTGCTATCATGCTTTCAATGCTTTCTCCATTAGTATCATAGATAGCCTGCATTGGCTCATCCTTTTCTTGAAGTTGATGGTCGTGATCTTCCTTCCATGAATCTACTGATGAGGGCCCTGCAAGCTCAGTTTCCCTTTGGCGAAAATCATCATCAGACAAATCATCATTAGATAAATCATAATTGTAAGCAACTTCACCCATCGAATCTTCAGGATTCCCGGCGAGTCTTTCTTCAAAATAGTCTGCAACTTCATTTTCTGATTCAAGCTCTGGTTCATCATACATGCTTGGCATGTGGCTTCTGTCTTGCAGTGATATGGTTTTCCTTTCTTGAGGACAAGGAGCAGGTATTTTCCAATCATCATTTCTAGTTTTGGCCTCATATTCTTCATCTTCTATGATCAGCAGGGTGTTGGCAGTCTCTATCAGTTTTTACAGCTGTTTCTCTAAAGAGATCTGCGCTATTGACTCTGTTTGGTTTTCCTTTAATGCCTTTAATCTCTCCTCCCTGCACTTTATGTTGTATTCGACAATGATTGCTATATTTTCATTTCTTCCAGGCCCGAAGGCTCTCTTTCCCTTATATGGAATTCCACCTCAGGATCAAAAGAACTAGGATAGTGCAGTAGTGCCCATCCCAAAGGTAATTTTATATTAGAAGGTATTGCATAATATACCTTATTAAACTTGGCTAAAAAATTCTGCACTGTCTCTCCTGGTTACCTTCTCAAATTCTGAGATTCCTCTAGGATGAGAAGAACATTCTTTGGGGCTGACCATTTGTCTAGGAAAACTTGAGAAAATTGATGGAAGGTGAATATGCTTGCTGCTGGAAGGTTTTTTAACCAACTCTTAACATTTCCTTGTAATGACAAGGCAAAAATTCTAGTGCGCACATCATCTTCCTCTACTTCATACAATTCAAGTAATTCCTCGAGATTTTGAACATGTTCTTCAGCAGTGGCCCTTTTATTTTCTCCATCAAAAAGAGGCATCTGGTTTATAAGTTCTGCAGGAAGGGGTTGGAAGAAAAGAGGCAAAACCAGAGGTTTATATATTTCTATGACCTTTGTGGGTGTGGGTAGTGCAACAGGAGGCTCATGTCTACTTGAAGCTTCTTTTGGAGTGGGAGATACAACATGAGGCTCTTGTTCCACTAGGTTATTCACAGGAGTATAGGTTTTCTCATGGCCTGAAGATTGAGGTCTGAATTCTTTCCCATACTCAACGTGGGTTTTATCTTTGTACACTTGATTATGCTTAAAGCAGGACAGAACATAGTGATAGACAAAAACAATAAATTCTTTAAACCAGATCCAACCCATATGTTCTACCCTCCTACGAGGTCTGGCCATATTTCAGGTTCTTCCTCCAGTGGAGTCTTTGAGAGTTGTGGAGTGCGGAGTCGCCAGGTGGATGTATATTAATGTTTGGAGTAGGATGCTATCCACCGTCAGTAATTGAATGCCAATCTAACCAGAGATCTTGGGTCTTTTGAGTGCCTAAGCATGTTTAAGGTGAAATTCACTCAATTCCCCAGTGGAGTCGCCATTATGTTGGGGTTCCCATGTTTTGGCTAGATTGGCAAGACCAAAAGATGAGACAACATCAAAACCACTTTCAGACCTTAGAATCTATCCCTCCTAGGTCCAGAGAGGGATCTCTCTATGATCATCAAAGGTATATGTCTTTGAAGTTCAAATGTTAAGATGTTAGGCTAGTTATATGCACAGGGTTTGCTTGTTTGATTTTGAGTTTGGTTTGGTTGTTGGGAATCAGGAATGAAGGGTTCAATATAAGACAAGGATGGGCAAAGAGGATTCTAGGCAAAGGAGAGATAGCTCAGATAAACATCAAGACCATTGGGCAATGGAGTCAGGAAAGGGTTTACTTGCTAATCAACATGCAAGCTTTCAGTTGGGCTAGTCATCTAAAGCATTGGATCCTAAAATTATAGGTGGAATGAAACAATAAGGAAAGAAGGTGAGAGAAGGAGAGAAAACAAAATTCTGTCTATAGATCAGGTCAGAGGTCATTTAACTCCAGACCTGCTTGGACATACTCAGAGGCAACTCTCAGTAGAGGGAAAAGGAGCAACTTGAGGGAACTTAGAAAGGTTTAATTAACTGAAAAGGATCCTAGTGAGATAGAGACACAGTTCTAAACTCCCAGTGTTCCCAATTCATCCAATTAAATCCTAACAAGAACATCTAAGAAATAGATTCATTAACTCATACATCAGCTAGCAGGCAATGTCATCCACTACACTGGTTAAATTAACTGAAACCAATCCTTAGATAACACATTAAGCAAAAAACATTGAAGGCAGGGAGAGCAGAAACATGGGGTACCTAACAAGGGTAAATCCTATGCCAGATTTCTGAAGCATGCCAGAAGAAACGAAATGAAATGAAATAAAACACAGAGACAGAAAAACATCACCGCAGCTTTAGATCAGGATTCAAAGAAATGTGCTTGTCATATTAAAAAGCAACACCAATAAGGTACAACATAGCCAACAACTTGAACATGCAGTCTGAATACATCTCCTTCAGCCTATCTTACAACTTTACACAGAGAACATGTCTCCAGAGAATCTGCTTGCGATTCTCTGATATCTCATCAACAACCTTTACAATAATTTTCTCATGAGTCTTATAGCAGAAAGATGAGCTGAGGAGGTAGGTGGAAACTAAATGCAGCATTAAAACTTGGAAAAGAAAGAGGGCTGAAGCCCATTCTGTTTAAACCCTGCGCATTTATCTATGGTACTCTTCTGGAGGAGAGAATGGTCTTCGTCAGGCTTCCATTTACTCTAGGTATGTCTCTGATGTACTCTGGTTTGCAGTACTCTGTAGTACTCTGGTGAATAAACAAAAAGGAAAATAAATGACAGTGAAGTGCGCCATGCTACATAACAAATGCTCTAGTAGATTTGGACTGTGGTCAGGGTTGAAATCTCCTCAAGAACACGGTAAATGATGGAAATAATATGGGCGCTTGTCCTTTAGAACAATCTGCTGGTGTGAAACCCTGATAGTATTGATTTCTGTGGGCTGAGCCTTCCGTGTGATCCATGATGGATTTGGTATGGTACCCTGCCTCTAAATCCCTGAAAAAGGCTCAAAATATTCTATTACATGCCTTGAACATCTCTACTGCTCCATTTCCATCTCCATCGGTGAAATCTGCGCTTTAATGGCTCTGGGTAGGTTTTACAGAGTTCAAACCCTGTTCTTTTAATGCAAGTCCAGTCGTTCTGCCACTGTATTAAAGACTGTGTAATCTTGGCGGCTTTCACCACCTGATAACCCTACAAAACATGAAACTTAGCGATGAAATCCATGCATAGGGAAGGATGGTTATGGAGGGCGGAGGAAATGATAACGCGACGGTGGTAACAACGGAGGATGATGCAGTGATATGGCGTAAATGGCAGATAATAGGGTTTGGTGGAGAAATATTTGTGGACCGTTTGATTATGATCTAGTGGTGGGATCGATGGTTGGGATGAATCAGTGGCATGGTTTGTGAAAATAGGCAAAATACATAGAAATGCACGAAAATGCCATGAAAAATGAGTATGTGGTGGGACCAAAGGGTACGAATTGCAATCCGAAATCGGAGTCGGGAGTGGGGCGAAGTGGTACATATAATATTTCCGATGCGATTAGGAAAGGCGGAATATGGAAAACCTTTGTAAAAAAAAAATATAACAATTTTCCAATTTACAAAGGGGAAAACCCTTTATTTTTATAAATGGGTGGAAGTGTTAAGTGGTGGGGCTCAAGGGGTCAATCGCAATCGGAGATCGGGAGTGGGGGGAATCGCAATCGCAATCGGGTGAACAGAGTTGCGATGAAATCAATCAGAGGAGCGGGCATGATTGGGGGATCAGAGCAATCGGGGGATCAGAGCGATCGGAGGAGAACTTGCAATGCGATCAATCGCATCGCAAATATTTGCGATGAGTGATCGGGGGACTTCACATAAAGAATGCGATTGGCGATTAGTGATTACACGCCAGCCGTAGGATCTGGAAATAGATCGATGACCCATGGTTAATCGGAGGAGTTAGTGAAGAGGGGCGACGGGGTGCTCAGCGATCAGCGCCAGACCGTTGGATCAAATGATGGATCAATGGCGGAGATGTGGTCGGGGGATCGCAATCGGAGGGAGGAAAGGGATGGCATAGGAGGAAGTTGCGATTGCGATCGGGAATAGGAGTGAGATAAAGCGCCAGCCATCCGATCGGATTAGCAGATCGACGGTGAAGAATACATCGCGGTTCTTATAGACCAAACTTCATCGCATCGGCGTTTTTTGATGTTACAAAGGAATGCGCCTGCCCGAAACTCCGAATGCGATTGGTGCTCAAGGCATTAAGCACTTGGTCTTAGTGATAAGGGCATATGGGGAAGTGGTTAAGGGGCTAAACCGAAAGGGGCTGGGCCTTAATATAAGCTGTAAAGTGGGTTTTTTGGCCCATTTTAATGCATTTTAAGGCCCATAAGGGGTAACAATAAGGGAAAACAGGGGAATTTTAGCCAAGCAAAGGGTAAGGGTAGGATTTAAAGGGAATTTTGGGGAGATTTAGTGGGGCAAAAGGGGAAATTTTGGGATGGACAGGGGACTTTGAAAAAAGGGAAAAAGGGGTGAAATGGGGAGTCTTGCAGAGGTACAAGGGGCAAATAAAGGCCTTTTGGAACACCATTTCTTTCATCAGCCAGGCTTATTGACTCAGGAACAACAGAGGGAAATAGTCAAAGGTAGGGAACATAAAAGGCTTTAAGGATGATGTGTTTTCAAGGGAAATGCATTCCTTGAAGGCTCATAGAACAAATTAGCCCCTTGCTTGCTTGTCAAGGAATTCATAGGGGGCTAACACTAGAAAAAGCTTCTTTAATTATGTCATTTGTCACGACTTCTTCTGAGTCTTCTACTTTTTTATAACTAACATCTATATCAATGTCCTTCACCTTAGTCCAACCACTTATGGTTTCAACAACAGCATCTTGTTTGATAGAACCTAGATCCTCGTTGTCCTTTTTAAATACATCTTCAATTACAGGTTTGTAAGTATCTGGTTCCATGAGCACAAAATTAGAACTAAAAAACAATAAGGTAGTATAAAGAAACATCACATAAAAATAAAATATTTGCTATAAATATAATGACTACATGAGATAACTCCTTAAAAAATGAAAATTAAGAATTCATATCATTATTTCTAACTTCCTTTTGTTTTCCACACACCTTCATCAAACTATAAACTCCACACAAACTCCTCCATCTCCGAAAATATAACTTTATTTTTCTACACTTCATTTGATGATTGACCGTTTCCTTTTCCTGATTTGCAACTACTTCTAAATGAGATATTTCCTTGGTGATAGACCCATAACTTACTTCTTACCTCTTCAATGTTTCTTTCCAAGGATTCTCTAATGACTTGTAAAGATTTTCATCCTCCACACCAAAAACAACATCTCCATATTCATCGACCTGCATTGCATTTGATGACTTCTCATCTCGAATCCCTCTAGAAACCTCTTTTGTTTTGTTATATTTATTTTGATATGAAATTTTCATGAGTTCAACTTCTTCCTTTTCTAAATTTTCCCTATAAAACTTTTGTTATGTGTCATCCCTAGAACTAAGATCCCCAACACCCAATACAGTGGCAATTGCTTTTGCTTCTAGTGCAACAACGTCCAACTTATCCTTCTTCTGAAACTTTTTTCTTCTTATGAGGTTTCTTGAATTGAATCATTTTCTCTTGAGTATAATAATTAGAAATAAGTGTTCTTGATTAGGCCAGTGACTCTTCAACTCGATTAGTCATAGTTTCACCTTTCAACCTCTTGCATATCTGGAGAGAAAATATTACACGAACATAAAATATAATATCAAAATTTGACATTTCTAAACAAAAAATTTACATAAACATAATATGTGATATCAGATTTTAATCGCACTTTAATTCTCCTTAAACTAGTGTGCTATCATTCTTCAAAAATAACATGAAATATAAAACATGATTAACATGTCTCATTAACAAATCAACACTAAATAAAAAATAGGATGATGAGGCAACAGGAGCTTCAACCAGCCATGAATCCAACATATTATTACAATTAGGTGTCCACCTAGTGTCCCTTAGGTCTCTTTCCTAAGAGGTTCAAGGATATTTAAAGGAGAAATCCAAACTTCAATCATCTCTCATTGTTCATTAGGATACTTGAAAATGGAAAAGGACTTTGTATTCAAGTTTAAATATATTTTTCTTAAGTTTGGATCATTTCTCACAATTTGCACCAATTTGAAGATTTCATAGGATTATTTCCAAAATAACCCTCCAATGGATCATAAAGGAATGGGGGTAACTTGAATCTTAAGACTTTTGCCCTCTTTTCTTGTGGAATTTTTTTTTTTTTTTTTGAAAGCAAGGAATATCGGAAGATAGTCATGGATAAGGTCCCATGATTGTGAGGCTTGATCTCCTTCCAATGTTTCAAACAAGATACATCTAAAAGGAATAAAGCTTGCATGGAGAAAATAAGTAGTGACACTCATTATGGGTCCTCTTCCAAAAATATGACAAGAGTAGAATAGATAGGTCAGAAGAAAAAAAGAAGAAGATGCAAAATATGAAGAAACTTGATAATAAAGATGGAATAAGAGGATGAAGAAAGTGTGGAGTACTCTAGAGGAAAATCTTCTAGGGTACTTCTAGGACATCACATCTAAAATGCACCTCTTGGATATGATCATCATAGCCACAATTCTCTATTGGTCTAAGGTTTGAGAAACAACATGATTCAAGTTCACTAGGATTGAATGGAATGAGTATAATTTATTATGCTACAGTGCTTTCATTCAATGCATGTAGAAGATCCTTAGTCCATTATCCAAAAATATTCAAAGTTCATGATCTACACATGGAGACCATTTTTCAGACTAGTCTTTTCCTTCAGTGTTTTAACCCTTGGGGCTTCTACTTCAAGGAAACCATAGTGCCCTTATCTTTCTCTTTGTTACTTAGAGTTCCCCATTTTTTCAAGACCTACTATATGGGTTCGGTGTTGATTTTATAAGGCCTCTGCAATGATTCAATGTATGGCCAACTCTCTTGATTTCCTCCCCTCTTTCAAATTATTCCTAGACACTCTTGGCCACTTCTTGTTGTCTAAACATGACCTTGACATGGTAATGAAAGAGTAAATTCTTAAAAAATCCATCGAAATCACTCATATTTCACCTCTTTGGGGCCTCAAACCTAAGATATATTTCTACTTCGAGCACTTCTCAAAGTTGGAAAATCATGCCCATTATGACAGCTATGGTAGGTTGCCTTTGCGTTAATAGCTTGGTTATTGGATTCTCCTGTGATCAATCGACACTCTTGCAGATCCATTGTTAAAGGATTATCGTCTCCACTCCCTCATGGGAGGAATAAGTCATGGAAGGAAAAGGAAAGGATGTTTGTTAGGGCCTCCATTGAATTCCATTTTAATATATGTCAATAGACTATAGGTATGATGTTGCATAGAAAATAGTTTATGAATGGGGAAAATGAGAATTGGAATGGTATAAACTACTAGGTGTTTCAGATGGAGATGGACGTTTCTCTTAGTTCATTTCAAAGTTTCACGAATGTGTCATTTTATTTTTTTCTTTATGATGTTATTCTTAGGTATTGGATCTTTTATTGTTGATGGTAACTCAAATATAAAAGTTGTTTTTTCATTTCCACGTTGAACTACACACATTGTATTTTATTTTTGCCCCATTGCCCTAGTTTTGTGATCATTTATTTGACATTAATAAAATTATCTTATATTATCTTTAATTATCTGTAATATTTTAAAGGTTTTGCAGGTGAAAAACCTGGAAAAAATATTATTACAATGAAAGAAGGAAAAATGACCAGGGCTATGGGATCCTATAGAGGACCCCCTGAGTCATCCAACAACGAAACAATCCTTTAACCCTATTGTTGTTCGAAAGTACAAAGTTTTTCTTCATAAAGTTGTAGGATTTTGTGAAATTTTGTTATATTTTACTGAAAATTCTGAACACAAGCCTTTCCTTATAATTAGGAAACAAGAAATCTCAATAATCATCGTCACCTATTCACTGAATAGTTTTTTAGTATTGAAGCCACTAGTTATCTAACTACAGAAGTACTAGTTCTATTTCCAAATTCTTTAGTTGATAGAAGTAGTTCCATTTAAAAAAAACACGCACATGCCTAATACAAAATTATTATGAGAGTCTAAATTCAACATACCTCATCTAGTTTGTTATGGGATTTTTCATTTATACCTCCCATTTTATTTGTAGTTACCCCTTGAAAATAAAATTGCAAAACAATTTCATATAAACTCTGAACAAAATGAATGCTAAGGCCTTGGGTATATTAGAAACAATGTGAACATATTAAATATCTCAACGATACTACAACATAACATCAATGGAAAAACTTATCTCCTCCTTAAAAGGGTCATCATATTGAGGAAAAAAATATTTCACAGTATTCATATCATTTTTAAATATGTCACAACGAAAATAGTGAGAAATTTGTAAGCTAAAAAATAAAAACATTCAAAAATTGATTATCCAATTTAGATCCTAGTTTTCTTTTTAGCTATTTTGTAGGCTTCATTTCTTGCATTTTTCTCTCCATTTTAATGTTTTCAAGCATATCAACCATTGCAGTAGAATCACAACATAATTAGTGAATCTTCAATCAACAAACATAATATAAAGGGCGATACAAATACCAAATTAGGTAAAATAAAATTTTAGGACTTGGCACACAAACACATCATACAATCATCAACATCATCACCAACAAGAACATTTTGATCCTTAAGTATCAATATGACGATCCCTCATTCAATTATTTTATCAAGCCCATGAAGGACCTTTAGTATTGCCAAGTCTTCTGCATATCAACAACACTAAAAAATGTTTAGAGCATGGTGTTGATGATCTGGATTTATGCACGAACACAATAAAATATAGAATTAGACATAAACACAGAGATGCAACGGAAATAATACTTCATTTCATTAATATCAAATAACTGAAATATGTTTACAGACATAATGGAAATAAACTAGCTAGGGCGATGGTAGCTTATCTCTGAGAAGATATGTGGTGGTTACATGCCTTTGAACTGTGTTACAATGAGGCTCGAAGGCCTATTTATTGTTGAGAAACAATGCAAAACCCTAAACATCCAAAAACCTAACTGTAGGAGATGAAGCGCCAAAACTATGGACCTCGTTTGGGTAAATTTGTGTTTCAACTTCCTAGGGACATAACTTTGGCATACAATATTTTTTTTTATGCACATTATACCTCGTTAAAAAGATCTATCCGAGGAGTACAAATTTTGGTGTGAGAAACATTGGTCCATGGGACCATGTTGCTCTCGATTTTCCCCAAAAACGTCATTTAGGGCCTCAAAACGGCTACAGAAGTTCAGGACTCAAAAAACTGCTAAAAATAGTAAGTTGTGCCGAAACTGAAAAATTTGAAGAACCAAAGGTGGGGGTTCAAATGGAATAGGTGAGTGGCCACCAATATCCATGTGGCTCATTACTACCTCCAAACGGCTCCGAAAGTTCAAGAACTAACAACCTGCTAAAAATAGTAAGTTGTTCTGAAAGTGAAAAACTGAAAGAACTGATGGTGCGGGTCCAAATGGAATATGTGGGTGCCCACCAATATCCACCTGGATCATTCCTCCCTCATTAGGAAGAAATGGTCCCCATTGCATTAAGTTCCTCCATGAGAGGCAATTTCTGCTGAACTTGGTATGGGATTTTTCCAGGATGTCATGGACCTACTGGCGGACGTGTTGGAAAACGTGCTGGACGCGTTCAATCAAATCAATGGAGTTCTTGTCTAGACAGTGTAGAGGAACCTCTGAGGGTGAGGAGAAAATGTCTTCATATTCCTCCATGCCTTTGTCCATCTGTTGTTGTTGTGTAGGGGAGACATGTTCTTAGGTTGTTGCCACAATATTCTTCTTTCCTTATGGGCAAATGGTAATGCAAATTAATTTCCTTTTTTGGGAAACAATCTTACTGCGTTGTTTTGTAGTATTCAAAGAGATGGGAGGAGGAAATAGTACCTCTGGTATCTTGTAAAAGTTATTTCCAAAAGTAATAATGATAAGACAAGGCCTAGATTCATACACAGCATGTCGCCTCCACAAGTATGGTTGGCCCAATAATACATCAGCTACATCAAGAGGAGCAACATCACACAATACCTCATCCGTGAATGGCTTGATGTTGTATGGAAGGTGGCATTGTTGGCGGACGCGGAGATCTCTCCCTGGGTGAAACCACCCAATGGTATACAGTTGTGGGTGTGCTATGGTCGGTAAGCTAAGCCGCTTCATGATCTCTACTAAAATGAGGTTCTTTTGGCTTCTTCTATTGACAAGAAAATGCAGTGGAGAACCCTTCACCCACATATGTGAATGGAAGAGGCGCTCCCCCTCCTCTGGATCCTCGGGATCCTCCCTCTGGAGCTTGGTGGTGGAAACAATGGCACTAGGGTCCGCATCAATGATCTGCTTCCCTTTGTCATCTCCCTTTTCTAGTTCTGGCTTAGGATCAGAACATGCATCTGATTCGGGTGCCTTCAGTTCGGGCACCAGCAACTGTTTGGCCCGACACTTGTTTGTGTTGTGAGTGGGGTTGTTATGAAATTCACACCACTTCCCTGTGTCCTTCTTTGGATTTTTGGTGGTGTTATGAGTCTCCCTGCTTTGGCTTTGCCCCTTGTTCTATGGTTCAGGGGCACTTTTCCCTGGCTTCAGGTTTGCAGATCCAAAGTCTCGGTTCTTTTGCTTAAATTTCTGCTTAATCTTGGTGGCATAGCGATAAGCCGTGCCAAGCGAGGTAATGTCGAGGAACTCAATTTCCTCCTGAATGTGTTTGTGCAAATAGTTGCGGTACTTGAGCACCAAATGTCTCTCTGGATATTTAATACCCAACTTTTTGCACAGGGTATGGAACAAATTCGTCAGTTCGTGCACATCTTGATCCCTTAACTTTCGCAGCATGGTCCATTGGATGTACTTGTCCTCGTAGCTCCCCATGGGGTAATATTGTTCCTTGATGTCATCTCAGAATGAATTCCAAGTGGGTGCATCTAGGAACATAGAGGGTTCCCCCTTTTCCTTTTGCTCACAGTAGGTTTCCCACCAATATTTGACATGGGGGGCAGCTTTGAGGAGTGCAAAAATAATCTTTTTCTCAGTCAGAGAAATCATGGACCGAGAAATACCCTTCTAGAAAATTCAACCATTTATCTACAGTTTCTAAATCTATCTAGACTTCAAATACAAGAATTCCAAAGTTTACATGTACCTTGAAGGGAGTGGCACCTCCATAGTGGTTTTTGGATGCAGACGTGATGTAGGTGGGCAGCCGTTGAAGGATCTGAGAAAAGTTATCCATCATCGCCTTCATTTGTTTCTCAAGGGCCTCCTCGAGCAATATTTTGATAGGATCTCTTGCTCCCTCATCTTTCTTTACTTCTGCCATGGGGGGTCGTCAGGGTTTGCGAGGTTGATCTTGCAGGGGTTCAACCAGATCGAGCCCTAACTCCTTATACCCTGACCTCGTTGGGGACATGCAAAGAAAACAGAGAAAGAGCAGACTTGCTCTGATACCATTGATCCAGATTTATGTAGGAACGCAATAAAATACAGAACTAGACATAAACATAGAGATGCAGTGGAAATAATACTTCACTTCATTAATATCTAATAACTGAAATATGTTTATAGACAGAATGGAAATAAACTAGCTAGGGCGATGGTAGCTTATCTTTGAGAAGAGATGTGGTGGCTACATGCCTCTGAATTGTGTTACAATGAGGCTTGAAGGCCTATTTATTTTTGAGAAACAATTAAAAACCCTAAACATCCAAAAACCTATCCTTAGGAGATGAAGCACCAAAACTATGGGCCTTGTTTGGGTAAATTGGTGTTTCAACTTCCCAGGGGCATAACTTTGGCATACGATTTATGTTTGATGCGCATCATACCTCGTTAGAAATATCTATCCGAGGAGGACAACCTTTTTTGTGAGAAAAATCAAACCATGAACCCATGTTTCTCCAATTTTCCCAAAAAATGTCGTTTAGGGCCTCCAAATGGCTCTGGAAGTTCAGGACTCGAAAAACTGCTAAAAATAGTAAGTTGTGCTGAAACTAAAAATTTGAAAGAACCAAATGTGGGGTTTCAAATGTAATAGGTGGGTGGCCACCAATATCCATGTGGCTCATTACGACCTCCAAATGGGTCCGAAATTTCAAGAACTGATAACCTGCTAAAAATAGTAAGTTGTGCTGAAAGTGAAAAACTGAAAAAAATGATCGTGCGGGTCCAAATGGAATAGGTGGGTGGCCACCAATATCCACCTGGATCAGTTGAAGACATAACATGGATATACAACAAATTTATTTTATAGCAAGTATGCTACACACCGATCTACCAATTTTGGAGGTTTTAACATCCAACAGATGCATCCACTTTTCTGTTATTTCAACACAAGGAAAATATTTCCTATAAATGTAAGATTTAGAAATGCAGTGAAACAGTAAGAATATGACATAAAACCATTTCCAATAGATGAGAAAAGAAGACTAGAGAAAAATTGTTTAAGAAATAAATTATTACTTCAATTGTGCATTGTCCTTTATTCATCCTCACTTTATGTATCCTCCTCACTGTCTTGAGTAAACGAGGCACCCATATCAAACACAATTTTACATTCAAAGTTATAAGTTGAATAATGATTATTATTATAAGTACTTGCAAAATAAGATATAAGATCATTATAATATAAAAATGACACTCATGTGCGCCTCAAGAGGTTACAAACCTGCTCTTCAAAATCCTGGCAAGACGTGTTGCTTTCTCCCTCACGATATTTTTATGCTCCTAAGTTTTTCTATTCTTATCTACCCACAATAAAATTTCTGAACCACCTTCTATCCTTGTCTTCGCCTTTTCCTCCCTAATTATACAAAACATTAAAATGTCATTAATGAAAACTTTAAACAAAAAAAATATATGAGATCATAATCCCAAAACATGCAATTGATCAAAATAACGTAAACCTCTTAGATGATTTAGATGCATTTTCTTTGTAATTAGGTAATATTTAATTATACACCATTGTGTTTTCTCCATGATAATCAATACACAAACTAAATTTGTGGTGAGAAATTTTTCAAATTAATACTTGACACTAGAAAAGTCCACTCACTATAATGGACCTTAAGGATGGTACACAAACATTAATAGGAATTGGGTGATTAAAATAAGAATAAATATATGATTTTTTCAAATATAAATTTTGAAATGGCCTAATAAATATCAGCATTAAAAAATATGAATTTGAAATAGGTGTTTAACATAAATTCAACAATAGGTTACTCATGCCTTATGAGTCAGGAAAGTGGGTTATGTAGTGCGTACCAAGGTTCTTTATAATCCAACTTCAATTGGGTGATTAAAATAAGAATAAATATATGATTTTTTCAAATATAAATTTTGAAATGGCCTAATAAATATCAGCATTAAAAAATATGAATTTGAAATAGGTGTTTAACATAAATTCAACAATAGGTTACTCATGCCTTATGAGTCAGGAAAGTGGGTTATGTAGTGCGTACCAAGGTTCTTTATAATCCAACTTCACTATTTTATCATAGGATGGGTTTGTCTCAAGAAGTTAAAGTAGTAAAAAAGCCTAGCTAGATTAGGAAAAACAATTGCCTGATAAGATAGCAGATATGAAAGGAAAGAAGACACTTCAAGAGGATAGGAAATCAAGACGATCATGATTTGATATTTTCAGAAATTTATACACAAAGTAAAGGCACCATGCCCCATTCTCCTTCTCTGTGCTTCGCAATCAAAAAAGGTAGTGGTCTCAAAAACCTTAATCATAAAGCAAGGAAAACCACGATATCAAGACACTCACATATAGGCTTGGTTGGGAGGGTCCTCCTTAATTGGTATGGTTTTGACCAGGTAATTTTCTTGTAATATCTACACGATCCTAGTCAGGGGGGTAGATTTTAGTATGTATTTGAATCACCTCTTCCTATAGATATAGGTTATAGCCAGGGACCTACAGATATAGATAAGGAAGAAATGATTGTGTATTTTTATTTTTCTTATTGTGTATTTTAATAATGTCCATTTTTCCTTCAAGTGCCAAATATTACAGTACATATCATTTCCTCATTTCCCCTCCATCAGAAGATCAAGACAGATATTGTTTCTTATTTTAAGATTCAAGAGGCTCTATTTCCCCTTCTACTACTCAAATTAATAATGCCTTACTCTCTTCATGAGAAGTTTGCAAGTATAGATATCATTCATTACAAGTCACACACCTTAAAGAGCATCACCTCATATTTCTATATTGCTCCCTCTAACAAGAGAAACAAAAAACAATAAGATACCAAGGATACCTCAAGGACTATATTAATGAGACCTCTTGTCTCCTCTTGATTCCCTCTCGAATGGGAAAACCTACTTTTGATCTCAGGCCATAGACTACCATTCAAACAAACAAACGACCTCCAAGTGGCCCCAAAATAAAGTTCCCCACCTACCAACATACTAATCACCATGTTCAACGTAGTAGTCAATACTTAGATTCCTATCAGGGGATTCTTCCCATCAACCTTTGTTGTTAGGAGCTTAAAACTCCCATATTATTGTTCCCCCAAATACATACAACCAAACTCATCAATCCTAGCCACTCCCCTAAGGATCTCATCTACCAATGCAATATGATTTCACAATCCCTGAAAACAACCCCAACTCTTAATATCATCTCTCATCCTTGGCCACCATCCCCATTAGGGATTAACATCCTCTCTCTTTCCAATGAAATATCCAATGCAATGGCCCCATCACATTACTTGATGACTCCATCACAACCTCAATTCTTGGTATTCTCACTCATATTTGGCCACCAACTCCAATAGGGCTTGACATCCTCTATTTGGCATAGTATCATTTTTTTTTAGCCTTTAATTTATAGCATTTCTATTGTATCAACACCTTATGTGCATTCTCTTTTATTCTTTTTAGCTTTCTTTAGCTAGACATATAGTTTCTAGTCTCTTCCCAACTCTTAGAACTTAGATCTTTCTACTTTCACTAGAAGATTCCTTAGCTCCCGCTTTGTTCCAACATTAGATATACTTTTATAGTACCCATTGACCTACTTTTGAGATATTTTGTTGGAAATTAATAATATTTTATTATCTGCCCTCATTAACTACAAACGACACCCAAATTTGTGCAACTAAATGCGTTCATACATTTCCTAATGAAGGTATAAGGTTTTAAAAGAGTCTTTGGAGTGTTTGTGGTTGGGCCAGAAAGGTATTTTAATTTCTCCATTTCTCAAGCCATTTTCCAAATACCTATCATTGGATAGAAATAATTTGGCAGAGTAAACACTGAGAAAACAAATTATTCTCAAACATATTGCATAAGAAAAACAAGTAGATGACCTAAACCCAACATATATTATGAAGAAAGAAAGCTAATAACATAAATCAGGTGCATAAATAGTAAATACAGTGAAAAAAAAAATTACTTATGTTCTAGTGATCTCTTCTCAAATATATTTAATGCAAATTACATACTCTATTTGTAAGCACAATGAGCTTGCATCACATAAACATGAACCATGGTTCTATGCAGTATTTCTTTGAGTTATTTGCTTAGAAAAAAATTATTATATTCCTAAAATATTATAACATTAAGATTATAAAAAGAAATGTTGCTTCCAAATTATTTCTAGGTAAACATTTCACCTTGATGGGAAGAACTCAAAAATGAGAAAAAAAAGATCCCCATATATTTATATCCATCTGCATATTAAATTTAGGAACTTTACCTAAACACTTGAACTGAACTAGTTTTCAGATCTTATTCCCAAAGTTTATATCCAAAATAAACTTTGGGAATAAGATCTGAAAACTAGTTCAGTTCAAGTGTTTAGGTAAAGTTCCTAAATTTAATATGCAGATGGATATAAATATATGGGGATCTTTTTTTCTCATTTTTGAGCTCTTCCCAAAGAACCCAAAGAAACAACTCTCGTTTTTCCCTGTCAAATGTTAACTATCAAGAACCCTTGAAATTTTAATGAAATATCCAATTTAAAGTCCAAGATTTAAATGTTAGACATCCACCCTTTAAGGAATTTGAAAAACTAATAAAAATTCCTCAGCAATGTGTCCAACGTTCAAATTTATTAGACTACATATCGATATCTTCATATACAATTCCAATATATCTTTCAAAAAACTTCAAAAGAAGAAAGTTTGTATCTTCCAATTGATTTTTATTTTGAATATCAATATAACAATGATGGTAGCAAACGACTCCTAGAAACTTAGTGAATTTTTTAAGATATGACAGAAATGACATGTAAATTAGTAATAGTTGTAGAAAGTTTGTGTAGCTTCATTTTAACTTGTACTGGGAGAGGAAAACATATGTTTTCTCAAGAATCATGTCGGAAAAGACCTCCATGAACTTTTAAATGTGGTTACAGACTTTAGAGTCAATATAGAATGTAATGTCCTCTACAAATTGAGGATGAATGAAGGATGTAATAACCTATCGATGCCAGTAGGTTATAGTCCCCAATAAAGGGGAAAACCCCAAAATATCCAATTATGGGTAGGTTTTGGGGTAGTTGGGAAAAGAAACCAGAAATTTGGGATTGGAGTAAACTTTACTCAATCGATTAAGAAGAAGAGGCCCCTCTTGGAAATCTATAAATATAGAAGGATTTAATTCATTTTTGAGCATCATTGTGGATCATCTCATTATGTTTTTTAGCATTTTCTCTGAGGGTTTTAAGACTCCTTTCTCCATTTTCAATTTTGGCGGTGAAATATTCCACCCTAGTTGAAACCTTTCTCTTTCTTCTATCTAATTGGGAACAATATTTCTATCTGAAGAAACAAGCTTTATGATGATTAATTTATTTTTGTGTAGCAAGTTCTGTGTTCTTGGTATTACAGGTAGAAATTTATGTGGGTTGGCTTCTATTGGTAAAAAACCTTGTTGCTATGTTTTTTAACATTTTCTCTAGGGGTTTTAAGACTCCTTTCTCCATTGTCAATTTCGGTGGTGAAATATTCCACTCTAGTTGAAACCTTTCTCTTTCTTCTATCTAATTGGGAACAATATTTCTATCTGAAGAAACAAGCTTTATGAAAATTAATTTATTTTTTTTGCAGCAAGTTTTGTGTTCTTGGTATTACAGGTAGAAAGTTATGTGGGTTGGCTTCTATTGGTAAAAAAACCTTGTTGCTATGGGAAATAAACTTTTTGGGCTCGAAGGAAAATCATTTGCGTGACAATGAAGTATATCTATACCACTCACCATATTGTTTTGTTGTTGTCAAGAATAGAATTTGATCCCATGTGGTAGCTCCCGCAAAGGCTTTGGTGTCTTCTTCCGGAGATCAAAAATTTGTCTAATTTAGGTCATTGTTCTGGGGCACGAGATCAAGTTCTGGGACTGTTTTAGATTGCAGAGGTCCAATTATCAAATTCTATGGTTAGTGGACATCATGTGGATAAGGTTCAGGCGTTAGGGTTGAATATAGACTCAGGAGGCTTTGAAAATGAGTTACTGTGGTGCAAAATCATGGGTTCGTGGCTAACAAAATTGTGACAAGTTCACATTAGATGAGGCTTCACAAGGCACCTTTTGTGGTTTAGGGTTTTAATTTGCGGACAAACTGAATATCAATCGTAGTGAAGTAAAATTGGAGGTGAGGGAAGGAATTTCTTGGGGTAGGCAACAAGAAATAATTGGAACTGCCTATTTCATACTAAGCATGAAACTGTATGGAAAACCTAGGGTGAGCTAGGGAAAAAAACTATCTTCCCTATGACATAGAATAAATGACAAATATAAACAAATGCTTAATAGAAATTAATATCCTTTCCATAGGAGAGATTAAATACAAACAAAGAACATCTTATAGTTATATATGCAATTCAAGGACACCAACAACACTGATGTATCTAACTTTATTGTACGCACATGTATCCATGGTGTTTTTCTACACAAAGGGGGCTGTGGAAGATCGACCAAGTGGTCAAAAAATATCTTAGCAATGAGGTACCACCCCATTTCCATAAGAATCATGGCATGTAAATATTTCTAAACCACCATGGACCAGACCCAACACTAGGGTGGTACCAGAGAAAAGTGAAGATGTGAACTGAAGGCTTCCTATTGACTACACCTGAATCATAAAGGGCCAATAACATTCCAAGCCCTTCATAAAATATAATATCCCTTTATTTTTATTTACTGATATTTCAAGGGTTTTAATTTAGAAATATATAGCATGAATTTTTTTCCAAAAAATCCATAAAATTTACACAAATTTCACATAACCAACAATTAAATAAAATGTGCAAACCAGAAATGAAAACACCACAACTTTGGAATTATTTCATTAAAGGAACTCTTCAGAGAATTTTACATAATAGTTCGGAAAAATGCTTACCCAGAATATTTTTTTTCTTGGCCCTTTCACTTAGAATTTATCTAGGAAATGCGACCCTCTTCCTTGATGTAACTTGGCCCAAAAACTTGGCTTATCCATTGTAGTCATGAAAGGAATAATTCGACCTCATTTAACCATCAATTCACCCTCCTCTTGGCTATCAGGAAATTTCGCTCAAATCATATTGGTAATCTGGCATCCTCGCACTGGATAAATTCGGCCTCCATGCACTAAGAAAATTCCATTACTTGGATTATTTCAGCCCTAGAAAATGATGAAACTCAACCCCATAAAAATGACAAACTTTTCCCTTGAAAGACTCATGAACTCGTCCCTTATAAACCCACAATTTGGCCCCAACAAATATAATAAATGTGGTGCTAGTGAATGATGGATTTGGCCTCAACTATTGAGGAACTTGACCCTTCAAATAACATAAACTAACTCGGTTGAGGTACTTAGTGAAAGCGACATCCAGAAATTCACATGATTTATATAATTATATCATTATTTTAGTTTTCTCAATGTTAGGGAAATTGGGAAAGTTGTTTCTCTGTTAAATGTTCAATGTGGTTTGGTTGTTTCTTATCACAATAATAACTAATTGGAGTTTATTTCCAAAAAGATGGCATAATTTTTTCATTCCCATCAACAAAATTTTCGTGACCATAATACCATCTCAAAAAGGATTTATTTCCAACCTTTATTCATGAATTCCATGAGGTTGATCCTCCTTCAAAATCATCTATGATTAAAAACAATTTTATTTGTGGCTTCTTGAATTTAGCATTGAATTTATATGGTGACAAGAGGTTATGAACTATATTTGCACCAATCATATTAGAGTTTTTCTAGTACCTTGAGGTGGCAAAGATCCCTTAGATATAGAGGTTAAACTTATCTCCATGGAAGGTTTTGATATGTGTTTATGTTACAAATTCAAGTACACTTTTAAGTTTTGGTATGTGTTTACTTTATAAATCCAATTACACTCTCAAGTTTCTTGTTAGGCAAATATTATTGACTAAGTTTTGTTCACATGCATGTCCATCCATCATCTTAAAGTTTCCATGCACAATTAAAATGACTAACATAAACGACTTATTCATATTATTGTAGTACTTTTTAGGTAGTCATATTTTTGTTCCTAGACTAAATTAGTCATTCAAATTAGTCATTTTTAGTTGTATTATTTATTAGCTAGTCGTATATTTTAACCCGAGACTAAATTAGTCATTTATGTTAGTAATTTTTAGTTGGGTTACTTAATATTCTTCATTTTTTGTAGTATTTCACTTAGAAAAGCTGCAGTGACTAACGTTTTCAGTCACCTAGTCACTAATTTCTCATTTTATACTAGTGAATGATCTGACCTTATCCACATTCCTAGGAGTTTCCCACTTCATGATAGCTTTGATATTTTTCGGGTCCACTACTATACCCTTCATGGAAACAACATTTCCCGAGTAATGAACTTATATCTAAAATAAACTACACTTACTAAGCTTGGAATACAACTAATGCTTGCTCATCAATCTCAACTCTACTACTAGATGCTCTGCATGATCTTCCTTATTCTTAGAATATATCAACATGTTTGATCGATGAATACCATCACAAACTTGTCTAGATAAGGATGCAACACATTATTCATCAAACACATGAAATGATACAAACTTATGCAGGAATGCAATAAAATATAGAAATAAACATAAACGTAGAGATGCATTAGAAATAACACTTAATTTCATTAATACCAAATACTGAAAAATTCTTACAAAATGAATGGAAAATAAACATGCTTAGATGATGGTAGCTTATCTCTAAGAAGAGATGTGGCAACTACATGCCTTTGAACTACATTATAATGAGGCACAAGGGCCTTTTTATTATTGAACAACATAATAAAACCCTAAAAAACCAAAACCATAAACCCAAAAGATGAAATGTCAACAATTTGTGGGCCCCGTTGGGGTTAGTTGGGCCCGGGGTCGTAACTTGGTCATATTATCTTCATTTTGCACGTACGATATATCATCGGAAATATCTCTCCAATTAATACAAGTTTTTCTGCATACCCTTCCTATGGAAAAGGGCCTGCTGTGAACCTCAAAAAATGTTATTGTGGGGGTCAAAATTGCTTTGGAAGTTAAGGACTTTAAAAACTGCTAAAAATAGTAAATGCTACTATAAAAAAGGAAATCGATGAAACTGGCTGGAGGTCTAGGTTGAATAGGTGGGTGGCCACCAATATCCACCCAGATCATTCCTCCCCCCTTAGAAAGAAATGGTCCCCATTGCGTGCAGATCCTCCATGAGGTTAGGAAATTTATGTTGAACCTGGTCCCTATTGAACCACTTGCCCTGGTGAAGGAGTTGGCCTGCTTTGAAAACTCAATATAGATGGATCCTCTACTGGCGGGTGTTCTCTATTTGTGTGTCTGTGATTCGATCAATTGGGGCTCATTCCATGTAGTCTGGGTTTAGCTATGTTGGTGTGAGTTGTTCTTCCAAGTCATATGTGTCCAGTAGTGGTGTAAAGTAGGGACGATGGCGGTCCACATTGAACACTAGGTGCAGACCAAGGAATGGTGGAATACTGAGCTCGAAGGCATTGTTCCCTATAGCCTTAGTGATGGTGTATGGCCCATATTGGAATGGGTGAAGCTTGTGGTGGGGTCCAGCAAGGAGCTCCTTTTGCAAATGTTGCCACACTTTGTCGCCCACCTGGAAGTTGTGTGGCACTCGATGTTGATCATGTCACTACTTGTAATTAGCATTGGCTCTATCCAAAATTTCATGGATTTGTTGGCAGATCTACTGAATGCGCTCAATGAATATGTTCATCTTGTCAGCTTCAGACTGGACATGAGCTGAATCTGCCAGAGTAGCCACAAATGGCATGGCTACGTCAATGGGACATAGTGGTTGGAATCCCAATCCCACCTTAAAGGGGATGTGGTTGATTGAGTTGTTGAGAGCTCGATTATAGCTATCTTGGACATAGTGGAGGCTTTCATCCCATGTGCATGGATGCTTTGAGTTGTACATGCACATAATGTTTACGATCATCATGTTGATGACCTTTGTTTGGCCATCAGTTTAGGAATGGAAATATGTGGACTTAGTGAGCTTGGTGTCCAACATCAACCCATGCTTGTTCAAAGATGAGTTTAATAGTGGCTTCTATTGTGATATTCTTCTTACAGGCCACCATAATGGCCATCTTCGAGAATCTATCGACGACCACAAAAACACAGTCATTTCCAAGCTTAGTATAAGGGAAACCTGACATGTAATGCATGGAGATGGATTCCCAAGGTCGACTAGGGGTAGGCAACGGAGTATAGAGGCCTTGCTTCTTGATTGTTAGTTTGGCAATGGCATAGGAAGTGTAGGATATGATGTACTTCCTGACATCTTGTTGAAGGTTTAGCCAATAGAAATGCTTCTGCAATATTTCCATTGTTTTCATGACTCCGAAATTCCTAGCGACCCAAATATAGTGTGCTTCCCAAATCATCTTGGCACACTCACTTGAAGGAACACAAAGTTGTCTGAGGTGGCATAACAATGCATCCTAGAGGTGAAAATATGGAACTCGCTAACCTTCCAAGCACGTCTGGTATGTGTTGCCAAATTTTTTATCGTTTTTGTAGAGAAGTGGCCAATTGGAAGTATTGTGCCCACAAGAGTTCAACATGGTGGTAAGCGCCACGATCAGTGGTCGGTGGAGGTGGTCTACAACATTATTGGTATTTCCCTTCTTGTACTTGATGTTCAAATGGAACTGCTACAGGTATGTGGAACACTTTTGATGGCGATTGTTATGTAACTACCCTTGTGTGTGTATTAATTGTAGGGGTCGGTGGTCTATGTTGATGACCGTCTTCTTCCCCAAAATGTAATGCTTCCATTGTCGGTGGGCTTTCACAATGGAAAACATCTCTTTGTCATAGGTGAGATACTTTCAGACTGTATCTGAAAGTGTCTCACTGTGATATGCCACTAGATGCCCCTGTTGACTAATAACTACGCCAATAGCATAGGCAGAGGCATCTGTCTTGACCTCAAATGGTTGTTGCAAGTATGGTAATGTGAGCATTGGTGTAGAGTAGAGGCGATGTTTCAAATCTACGAAGGCCTTCTGTTGAGATTCAAAAAAATAAAAAAATAAAAAAATAAAATAAAATAAAATTAAAAAAAATAAAATAAAATTCTTTCGCTCCTCCCTTGGTGACTTGACTCAAAGGCCAAGTGATATGAGAGAAACCCAACATGAACCTGTGGTAGAAATTTCCAAGACCCAGGAAGTTGTAGAGCTCTATTAGAGTGGTTGGGGCTGGCCTATCCCGAACGACTTGGATCTTGGCTAGGTCCACATGCACCCCCTACTCATCAATGATGTATCCTAGATATTGAACCTGCATCATGCCAAAAGTGCATTTCTCCAAATTGGAACAAAAATTTTGTTTCCATAGTGTTTGGAGGACCTGTCAAATGTGGTGGAGGTGCTCTTCCCAACTCTAGTTGAAGATCAAGATGTCATCCAAGTACAAATGAGTTGGTGAATGGTTGAAAGATGTCGTCCATCAGCCTCATGAAGGTTATGGGAGCATTCGTCAACCAGAAAAGCATTACCAACCATTTGAAAAGGCCCTCCTTCGATTTGAAGGCAGTACTCCACACATCATAGGGTTTGATTGGTACCTAATGATACCCAGACTTCAAGTCAATCTTACTGAAATATTTTTCCCCCCTTAGTTAGTCCATAAGGTCATCAATTTGTGGGATCGGGTACCTATTCTAGACAGTGATCTCGTTCAACACTCGATAGTGAATACAGAGTCTCCAAGTCCCATCCTTCTTTTGCACCAACACAATCGGGCTTCCACAGGGTGATGAACTCTGCCGGATGTGACCTTTCTACAGTAGCTCCTGAATATGCCTCTTGATTTTTTCGTTCTCAATAGCATAGCATTGATAGATTGTTCCATTGGGAAGTGGGGCACCTGGGTTTAGATCAATGGAGTTCTTGAACTGACAATGCAGAGGCACCCCTATGGGTGAGGTGAAGATGTTCCCGTACTCCTCCACGACCTTGTCCATATCTTGTTATCGTGTGGAGGAGACCTCTCTCGAGGTTGTGCCATAAAATTCTTCTTGCCCTGAGGGAATATCATCAGGAAAAATAATTCCCTAGTTTTGGAAATGAGCTTACTACATTTTTTTTTAGTAACCAAAGAGATGGTGGTACGTGGTGCTACCTCTGGTATCTTGTACAACTTATTTCCAAAAGTAATAATAACAGTGCGAGGCCTAGACTTATACACAGTGATGGGTCCTCAACCGCATCTACCCACATTATGCATACAAAAATGCATGTCTCATTATGCCCCAGGAATTTTACATTTCCATACTAAATGAAACCCTCTTCAAACCAAGGTTTAAGATATTTTCATATATCTTTATGGTGAAATTCAAATTTCCCCTATGTAGGATCATTTCTTCCCTTAGCCAAAGTCTAAATATTTAAAAATCTTTGATCCTTGTTTAAAAACTTTACTCCACTCTATTTCTATTATAAAACTTATGTAATAGAAATTACCCATGAACCTTTACAACATACCATTCCGCACCAGATCTCCACTGTCGATTTCAACTCTCATCTAATCGTTATCGCGCTTGATCGTGACTATCCATTTGAATTTGCAAATATGTCGCTGCTCCTTAGCATATCTAAATTTTCACCTTCGATCTCCTCATGCTTCCGATCCAACAACCCTCGCATTCTATCACCTATATGATTAGCATGAATATTACCATGCGATAAAAGTGGTTTCTTCCTGCTACGTGTCACTTCCTTAACATTATCGTGCTCATCAATTAATTACCACTTACCACTTTAAATCTGCGCGAATACTACTCATTATTTTTTTTAAAGACTTCTCCATCCTTCAGCTGACACGTGGTGAAATCAGATCCATCCATTTGTTAACTTCATTTTTTTACTTAATCTCCACCATTCGCCATCCATTGAAATCGCCCGTCGATCTGAATGATCCAACGTTTCTTCTGCACTACTACTTCATTTCTTCGTTTTGTTCTTTCACTTCTATATCTTTGTTATTCTTCTGTCATTGTATATGTTTGATGTGCGTGGCTCTCTCCTACAATCATTTGATATCACTTTAGTTTTAAAGTATTGACTTGGATTCAACAAATCAGACCTCCGTCTCTTCTCGACTTTGTTCAAACTCGAATTGTACACATATATTATGCAAACCTTTGATTTGCACACAAATTACAAATCAATTATTCATTATACACAATATAAACTAAGAAATGAGACATGAACTCAGAAATTAAATTATCTATATTAACACTCAATATTTACATAGAAATTCTCTTCCTGCCTGATATTTGAATCAGTGGCCTCTTTCTTCCTACTGGCCGTAGGCTACAATAAAAACCATAACTATTCTTCTGATCGGAACTATCTCCCTATTTTATGATGATCTATCTCTTCTATGATATTCCTTTCTTCCTTCAAGGCTCACAATTTATACAAATGGATTCTACAACCAATTTTGGTTTAGATCCACAACTTTCTCAACAAAATCCTAAGAATCCTCTAAGTCCTAAAATCTCTTCTTTATCCCTAAGGATCCTTTCAAATCCCCAGATTCATGAAACCAATTCCTAATCCAGGTTTTACACTAAATTCCTAAATCTCTCATGTTCTCCAACATTCGGGAACATTTACAAAATGCCTCACCAATTAAATCCTATTCTAAATATCTCTCATTAAAATCACTCAAAATCTTAATAATTACATTAATTTGTTACATAGGAATCCAAATTCTTAGAAAATACAAGACCCCCTATATCTACTAGAATATAATGAATTTCTGAGCTAGATGCTGCTGCATCAGACTCCCAAAGTAGAAAATAATCATGATCTCTTGATCATGTGCTTCCAAACTTAGTCCTCCTGGATCCCATACTTTGTTCTGTAATCTATCTTTGGTTGCTGCTATTGTTTGTTGTTGTTCTCCAGGTCTCCACACTTTATGTTGCATTGCTCCACTAGCTATGCTTTCAAAATATGTTGTTGTTTTCTGTTTCATCTTACTGTCTTTGTCAATCGAATTAAATTTCTAATTGATTACTCTTCCTATTGTTGTCCATCTCCTCCATTTGGACTGCTTCATCATTAATTTCCATAATTCTTCAATCTCCATCTCCAACATATCCTTGGATTGATACTCATTCTTCCATTCACTGCTATCTCCTTCTCTTTGCTTCAGTTTGTTGCTATTTTTTATTAACTCTTGCATCTTTAATTTCTACAATTCTTCAAGCTCTTTCTCTTTCATGATTGACTCTTCCTTCATTGAATTCTAATTTTCTAGCATTCTCTCTAGCACTCTAATATATCTATTCCACTCATCTTCAAACTGTTGTTTGTTATCTTCTCCTTGAAGTTGTTGGAGTCGTACTGTTGCCCTTTCATCCTTACCCTCTTGTTGTTTTCCAAACAAATTTTGTTCAATATCTGCAGATTTATTTTCAAAAAATAAATTGTCTTCCAATTTACTTTGTACTTGATTCCTTTCAAATGCATCACTATGATGTTCATCAATTTCAGCACATTTCCCATCCTCTTCTTTGACAACCTTCAGTGATTTTTCTTCACTTCCTTGACTGATTTTGATATTGAATTTAGCTTCTTCATGCATGGTATCTTCATGCTTTAAATTTTCCTCATCATCATGTCTAATCTGGAAATTTCTAGTCTTCTTCAATTCTAAAACTGACTCTTCAACTTGAAACATGTCTGTCTCATATTCAACAACACCTGTAATCATAAAACAATCATTAAAATAAAAAACATAAAAACTTTATGTCTCTTTTTCTTCTGGTAACATTTCAACTTGCTGCTCTGATTGTTTCTCTTCCATCAACACTTTAGTATGTTGATTCTCCAAATAATTCTCTAAAGGACTCTCAAAACTGTCAATAAGTCTTTTCTTCACATCATCTTCTTTAATGATGTCTCTCTGCTCTTGCTTACTGTAATGAGCTTCTTTCTCTGTAATATCAATTTGATGAACTTCCATTATCATTCTCTTATGACTGTCATTCATGACAATTTCTTTGTCTTCCTTTTTCAGCAATTTATCATGAGTATATATCCTCTGCTTTTCCAAATTTCTTCTTTGAAGATCTAACTTTCTATATAACTCAACAATCTCCATTGGAGTAGAATTTGGAAATTTTACACAATTTTCAGTACCTTCACTTGTTGTTACACCATCATCAAATGATTCTTCTTCTTTTGCTAAATTTGAATTATCTTTCTTAAGAATTCCCAACTCATTAGGTACAGTAAATACCTTCTCTTCATGTATTAACTCATATCTGTTATTCAAATCTTTATCATTACCAGCTCCAATGTTTTGCTGCATATTTCCATTAGACCTTTCTGTCTCCTTTTGCTTCTGAAATCTTGTTATCTCAGTCTTAATCTAAACATATTTTATATTCTAGTCCTTCTTCTTAACAAACTCTAAAGTTTGTTCATCATCCTGTGATGTACCTACAATCATATAAATTCATTAATATTAAAACCAAGAAGGTTTTCAACCTCAGTTGATATTCCAATCATGCACTCTCCATTAGAGTTATCATCATAGTTCACAGATTCTCTGTTATATTTTCCTTCAATTTATTTATCACTTTCTTCAACAAATGTCTTTTGTTGTAGTTCAACTTCTTCAAATTGTTCTGAACTATTCCAATAGTCTATGAGATCTTTCTCATTTTCCTCTTCACTCGGAATTTCACCCTGTTTTGGTCTACCAATGGAAACTTCCATTTCTGACTCTGCTTCTCTGATTTTTTCTACCAACCATTTCATTTGTTTTTTTCCTAGCCTTCTCTATATCTTAGAGCATTTCACTGTCCTTTTCTTCAAGACCCAACCTTGCCTTTGGTTTTCTTCTATCAGCATTGTTAACACATCAAATTATTTTCTTATTTCAGCTATTTCTTTGTCAAGCTCCTCTTGACTCATCTGTTTCCTACGGATTTCTTTAGCACTTTTTCCTTGCATCTTGTAGCCTTCTTCTGAACCTTCAATATGAATTTTCATAGCCATATTCACTTTTGTGTGAGCTTCTATACCTGTAACCAATCAACTACCTTTTGAGTTGATCTTCTCACCAAACTTCTCCTCTGTCTAGTTTCTAAGTCTTCCTTAGAACTTATACTGAGCAATCTTGCTCTCTTGCTAGTTACTACACTCACTTTTCTTAAGGACTCCTTTGTCCCTATCTATTCCAAGCCTTAGCTAGAATAAGGTTCTACTACAATCTCTAAGAACTTCCAAAAGTTCTTCCTACAGTTTCACTACTATAGTCTTGTGCCAAACTTTTCCATTCATTCAACTGCTACAAACTTTCATACCCTTGTAATCAGTTTATGTCTCGACTCGTTGCCTCCTGCAAACGTGCAACTTCTTTGATTTGTTTCAATCTGAAAAATATCATTAGTTAATCAAAACTTATGCATACCATCTTCCCAACATCACCTGTCTTTAGTATCTCCTTATCTGCTGATCTTTCTTCAGAACCTCTATTATCTTTGCTATGACTATCAATAGTCATCTTTGTTCTCTATCTTCATGAGTTCTTCACTCACTCACTATGAGCTACACTAAGTCTCTGCAATAACAAGTCCTCCTTGTTACAACTTACCTCATCAATCTTCTCAGTGGATTTGGTCTTTTGGCAAACACTAGTCCCTTCAATGGAACCTTCTTTTGAGAATTTCTCTCTGCTCCTTCTAGGCTTTAACTCATCTGTGCCCTTGAGAACACAATTGTCCCCTTTATCCAATCTCTGTTGGAATTCTTCAACGTTCTGCTCTACTTTTCTTTCATTTAGAAATCCTTTCCAACTTCCTTCATCACTGTTTTTAAGGTTGTGATCTTCTTTTATCGAGATACTTCATTATCTACAACTATCAATCCTCAATTTGTTTTTAAGCTGCAAAACTCAAGCCAGAGTTAATATAAAATGCTACCTGTGTAATTTCACAAGGTATTCCGCCTCCACTCCTCAACATTCGAATGGATCTCCCTTCTTCTTGAGAAATCAACCATTGCTTTGCCATATTTTACTGTTTGACTTTTCTTCTGTTTGCAGTTGTCATTATCCCTTCATAAACAAATTTCTCAATTTGTCCTTTTAATAATTTGATCTACTTCTCTCAAAGTAGATTTTCTCTTTTATCTTTTCACTCAATCAGATTCAAATATGATTCTTCTCTTGCTTCCTATCATCACTATTATACCTGTATACATACTTTCAAAACATAAATTTGTTCTTATTTCTTTTCGCATAATCTCCTTATTCGCTTTGATACCAAAATGATGGGGCCTCAACCGCATCTACCCACATTATGCATATAAAAATGCATGTCTCATTATGCCCTAGGAATTTTACATTTCCGTATTAAATGAAACCCTCTTCAAACAGAGGTTTAAGATCATTCATATATCTTTATGTGGAAATTCAAATTTCCCCTATGTAGGATCATTTCTTCCCTTAGCCAAATTCTAATTCTTTAAAAGTCTTTGATCCTTGGTTAGAACCTTTACTTCACTCTATTTCTATTATAAAACTTATGTAATAGAAATTACCCATGAATCTTTACAACATACCATTCCACACCAGATCTCCACCATCGATTTCAACTCTCATCCAACGGTTGTTGCGCTTGATCGTGACTATCCATTTGACTTTGCACATATTTTGATTCTCCTTAGCATATCTGAATTTTCACCAGCGATCTCCTCGTGCTTTCAATCTGAAGACCCTCACATTCTATCGCATATATGATTAGCATGAATATTACCATGCGATAAAAGTGGTTTCTTCCTGCTACGTGTCACTGCCTTAACACTATTGTGCTCATCAATTAATTACCGCTTACCACTTTAAATCTGCACTAATACTATTCATTGGTTTTTTTAAAGACTGCTCCATCCTTCGGCTAACACGTGGTGAAATCGGGTCCATCCATTTTTTAACTTCATTTTTTTACTTAATCCCCACCGCTTTTCATCCATTGAACTCGTCTGTCGATCTGAATGATCCAACGTTTCTTCTACATTACTACTTTGTTTCTTCATTTTGTTCTTTCACTTCTCTGTCTTTGTTATTTTTTTGTCACTGTGTATGTTTGTTGTGCATGGCTCTCTCCTACAATCGTTTGATATCACTTCATTTTTAAAGTATTGACTTGGATTCAATAGATCAGACCTCTGTATCTTCTCGACTCTGTTCAAACTCGACCTGTACACATATATTATGCAAACCTCTGATTCACACACAAATTACAAATCAATTATTCACTGTACACAATATAAAATCAGAAATGAGACACGAACTCAGAAATTGAATTCTCTGTATTAACACTCAATATTTACATAGAAATTCTCTTCTCGCCTGATATTTGAATCAGTGGCCTCTTTCTTCCCACTGCCTATAGGCTACAATCAAAACCATAACTATTCTTCTAATCTGAACTATCTCCCTATTTTACGATGATCTATCTCTTCTGTGATATTCCTTTCTTCCTTTAAGGCTCACAATTTATACAAATGGATTCTACAACCAATTCTGGTTTAGATCCACAACTTTCTCAAAAAAATCCTAAGAATCCTCTAAGTCCTAAAATCTCTTCTTTATCCCTAAGGATCCTTTCAAATCCCCAGATTCATGAAACCAATTCCTAATCTAGGATTTACAATAAATTCCTAAATCTCTCATGTTCTCCAAGATTCGGGAACATTTGCAAAATACCTCACCAATTAAATCCTATTCTAAATATATCTAATTAAAATCACTCAAAATATTAATAATTACATTAATTTGTTACATAGGAATCCAACTTCTTAGAAAATACAAGACCCCCTATATCTACTAGAATATAATGAATTTCTGAGCTAGATGCTCCTGCATCGCACAACATGTCACTTCCACAAGTATGGTTGACCTAATAATACATCACAAACATCAAGAGGATAAATGTCACATAATACCTCATTTGTGAAGGGCTTGATGTTGTAGGGAAGGTGACATTGTTCGCTGACGCGTAGATCCCATCCTTGTTGAAGCCACCCGATGGTGTATGCTTGTGGGTGTTTTGTGGTCAGCAGGCCAAGTCGCTTCATGATCTCTACTGAAATGAGGTTATTTTGGATCCTACTGTCGACAATGAATTGTAGTGGGAAACCATTTAAGCACATCTGGGAATGGAAGAGCTGCTCCCCCTCCTCTGACTCTTCGGGTTCCTCCTTCTAGATCTTGGTGGTGGAAATGGTGGCATTGGGCTCTGCATCGATAATATGCTTCCCTTTGTCATTCCCCTTGTCGGGTTCTAACTCAAAGTTGAAAAATTCATCTGATACAGAAGCCTTCATCTCGGCCACTAGCAAATACTTGGCTCAACACTCACTTGTGTTGTGAGTGGAGCTCTTATGGAACTCACACCACTTTTTCGTGTCCTTTTTTGGCTTCGTAGTGTTTTTCTTTGCTTGTGGCTTTGGCAGGTTGTCCTAGGCCACCCTGGCTTGCCTTTTTCCTTTGTTCTATGGTTTGGGGGCACCTTTCCCTTACTTTTGATTCGCAGATCTGAAGTCTCTCTTCTTCTGTTTGAATTTTTGCTCAATCTTGGAAGCATACCAGTATGTTGCACGGAGTGAGGAGATTTTGAGGAACTGCATTTCCTCCTAAATGTATTTGTGCATAAAAATGTGGTACTTCGGCACCAAATGTTTCTCCGAAAATTTTATACCCAACTTTGTGCACAAGGTATGGAATAGATTTTTCAGCCACGAAGTTTCTGTAAACCTCAAAAAAGCATCGTTTAGGGGATCAAAACTACTCCAGAAGTTCAGGCCCCGAAAAACTGCTAAAAATAGTAAATTCTACTATAAAAAATGAAACTGATGAAACTAAATGGAGTTCTACGTGGAATAGGCGGTTGGCCACCAATATCCACCTATATCATTCCTCCCCCCTTAGGAAGCAATGGTCCTCATTGTGTGCAGAGCCTCCATGAGGTGAGGAAATTTATGTTGAACATGGTCCCTTGTGAAACACTTGCCCTGATGAAGGAGTTGGCCTACTTTGACAACTTGATATAGATGTATCCTCTATTGGCATGTGTTCTTGATCTGTTTATCCATGATCTAATCAGGTGTGGATCGTTCCATGCAGTCTCGGTTTAAATCTATTAGTGTGAGTTGTTTTTCCATGTCGAATGTGTCCAATAGTGGTGGAAAGTTGATCCAAAGGTGGTCCACATTGAACATTGGGTGCAGACCAAGGAATGGTGGAATACCAAGCTTGAAGGAATTGTCCCATACAGCCTTGAGGATAGTGTATGGCCCATATCAAAGTGAGTGAAGCTTGCGATGGGGTCCAGCTAGGCGCTCCTTTTGCAAATGTAGCCACACTTTATCACCCACCTGGAAGTTGTGTGGCACCCGATGTTGATCATTTTGCTGTTTGTACTTAGCATTTCCTTTGTCCAATATGTCATGGACCTATTGGCGAGTGTGTTGAAATCGCTCAATGAATTTGTTCGCCTTGTCATCTTAAGACTGGACATGATCTGAATCTGCCTGAGTAGTCACAAATGGCATGGCTACATCAATGGGACATATTATTTGTAATCCCCATCCCACTTGAAAGGGGTTGTGGTTGATTGAGTTGTGGAAATCCCGGTTATAGTTTTGTTGGACATAGGGGAGGCTTTAATCCCATATGCATGGATTCTTTGAGTTGTAAATGCATAGAATGTGTACGATCATCATGTTGACAACCTCTGTTTGGCCATCAGTTTGGGGATGGAAAGTTGTGGACTTAGTAAGCTTGGTGTCTAGCATCAACCAGTGGTTGAACCAAAATGTATTAAGGAATGTGCTGACCTGATCTAAGATAATGGATTGTGGGATCCCAAAGTGTACCCACACTCGTTAAAAGAAGAGTTTAGGAGTGGCTTCTGCTGTGATATTCTTCTTGCAGGTCGCCATACTGTCCATCTTCATGAATTTATCGACGACCACAAAAACATAGTCATTTCCATGCTTAGTAGAAGGAAGGCCCGCATGTAATCCATGGAGGTGGTTTCCCAAGGTTGACCAGGGGTAGACAGTGGAGTATAAAGGCCTTTCTTCTTGATGGTCGATTTGGAAATGGCACAAGCAGTGCAAGATCTGATGTACTTTCTAACATATTGTCGAAGGTTTGGCCAATAGAAATACTTCTCCAGTACTTCTATTGTTTTCTCAACCCTAAAATGCCCAGCGCCACGATCGGTGGTCGCCGGAGGCAGTCTACATCATTATTGGTTCTGCCCTTCTTGTACTTGATGTTCAAATGGAACTGTTGCAACTATGTGGACCACTTCTGATGGAGATCATTATGCAACTTTCCTTGTGTTTGTATGAACTGCAGGGGTTGATGGTCTGTGTGGATGGCATTTTCCTTCCCCATAATGTAATACTTCCATTGTCAACAGGCCTACACAATGGAATAGATCTCTTTTTCATAGGTGGGATACTTCTCGACTGTGTCTGAAATTTTCTCACTGTGATATGCCACTGGATGCCCCTGCTGAGTAATAAATGCCCCAATAGCATAGTCAAAGGCTTCTATCTCAATCTCAAATGGTTGTTGCAAGTATGGTAGTGTGAGCACCGGTGTAGAGCAGAGGTGATGTTTCAACTTTGTGAATGTCTTTTGTTGAGAATCAGACCAAAATACTCTTTTCTTTCACTCCTCCCTTGGTGACTTGACTTAAAGGCCAGGTGATATGAGAGAACCCCAACATGAACCTACGGTAGAAATTTTCAAGACCCAAAAAGTTGTGGAGCTCTGTTAGAGTGGTTGGGGCTGGCCAATCCTGAATGAATTAGATCTTGGTTGGGTCCACATGCACCCCCACTCATTAATGATATATCCAATATATTGAACCTCGGTCATGCTGTTATCACAAAATTGTACTTCATCAGTTGTTGATTAGACAACTCAGTGTAACTGTTTCAAACCATCTTTTGACTGAATCTTAGCCTTTTAAGTCTGAGAGGGCTCTCTCAAAGGGATTTAATGATATTGGTTAATGATAGTGCTAAATGGCTAACACTATAGGATTTGTATCTTGTTTTTTTATGATTGCAGGTTGAAAGAATGCAGGCTTGCTACCATTGGGCTATGGAGTCTATAATATTCCCAATTAGTTCTAAGCTAATTGGAATATTCATTTTTTTCTTTATTTCTTTCTTTAAAGAATAAAAGTGCAAAGAAGGTCCATAATACTCCTAATAAAGAATAAATCAATGCCAAATGTGAAAAAGACTAAATCTTGGTTGTGTAAGAAAGCACCCTTAGGTGTGAAAGTGGCTGTATATTTTGACTGGGTCAACCTTGATCAGATCTACAACACTGTCTTGAAGGGGTGGCCATCAATGAGGCACATCGCGGTTTTAGATGGAGATGGCTTATGTGAAAGAAGTGACTTCATTGAAGGTGGTTTAGGGTTTACAAGCTCTTAACTTATAAAAGGAAGAGGATGGCAGCATGAGAAGGTGGTTGAATGATAATAGATTTTGATATATTGTATGTTTAGACATATAGCTTTCTTTGGCTATTTAGCCTAGATTTCAAATGATGTTTAGCATTGGGTGTTCCTGATCGGGAATCCCACCTATTCCCATTGAGTAGCTCTTGGGAGAGTCTTGTATTACATAGTCCACTATCTGGCTAAAGGCCAAGCTTCTTCTTCCAACTATAACACAGATCCTGTTGAGGGTTTGGTTGTCTTTGAAAGCTGCAACAAGTGAGGCTAGATCTACTCAGATCTAGATCATTTAAGTGCCCTTTTTCAGTGGAGGAGTCTTCTACTCCATTTGAAGGAGAGTATTGGAGTGCTTGGGCTTCATTTTTTGATCTTGACATGTGGCGAAACATATTCTAAACTCTATAGCGCAGTTTTACTTCCAGACCTGCATTATTCTTGTAGGTGCATTTGCAGGGTGTTTTGGCACACCATTTGGAGAGCTGGTTTTCAAGTGTTGGAGATCTGCCCTCCACTTTGAAGATCCATTGAAGGAGATCTATGTATTGCTCATTTTAGATCAGATCTGAATATTTTTGAATGACTGAATATTTCTACAGATCCGCAAATTTAGATCTTAGATATACTTCTCGTACATGGTGTTTTGCTTAAAACCCTAAGGGGGAATGAAATATGAGCCTCTATAGTGTATGGAACTGTTATAGATCTGAATTTTCATGCACGTATATGATCTAGATCTAAATTGTAATCTTCAGTTGTTGCAACCCAATAAAATAACGCTTTCAGGGCATTTATAGTCTTAACATATGGTTGTAGCACCTCTTTTTGAGGATTTTCTCTTATTGGTATCTTGTATTTCCAGTTATGCATCTTATGGACCATCTTTTACATCTTATTTTCTACTGTAAATACATTTGAAAGGTCTCCATATTGGCCTCCTATTGTATATTAGATGAATTGCGTTATTTTCCTGCAAATCTACTTTCTATTGTTGCATTCCCCATTTGGGAACATTACAGTGGTATCAGAGCATCATCTTGGCACAGCTTGTGCTTTATAAGAAGCCAATATGTCTTCAGAAGAAGAAGAACCTCTTACTAACAGAGAGAAGAGGTATCTAAAGAGAAGACAAAATAAATTTGATTACACAAATGACAATGAAGACAAGGGTAAAGCCCCTGTATCTGGAAGTGAAGAAGAAAAGGATTATCCTAATATCCTTTTAAGAGCCATGAAAAATATTGCTAGAGAGATCAAAGAGATGAGATTGGATAGAATCAAAGAATCCCCTAAATTATTTCATCTTAGAGAAGGCTCTGACATGTCTCATCACTGGAATGATCAACCAGTGCATCAGCCACAAGTTTCCCAATGCTCTACCATGCCTACCTTTTTAGCTGTGGGAAATGAAGGGTTTCAATAGCAAGAATCCCTTGAAGACTATTTTTACGAATATGAGTCTCAAAATCATAGATTCAAATATCACATGAGTTTTCAAGAGTTTTGTCACCTCAAGGACAATAGAATACCAAGGCATCATCATAGAGGTGGTGGATTCATTCAGAATCATGATCGACACCACACTATGGGCAGATTCTTTTTACCCATCTTTGATGGGTCATCCAAGTGTTTTTCCAAATCTTGAGTAGAAAAACTTGACATCTACTTTCAGTTGAACAAGGTCCTAGAGATGGAGGCTATCAAGATTGCAGCGCTGCACCTTGAAGGTGAAGCACATGACTGGTGGTTCCATGTCTTATCTACATTGGGTCATGCCAATGTGACTGCTTATTCAGAGTTCACTAGAAGGTTGGTGGAAAGGTTTGATAGAAGAGCTCCAGAGGCATCATTCATGAGCCTTGCAAAGTTGAAACAATCAAGTAATACAGAAACTTACATCTCTGAATTTTTAAGACTTTCTGTTATGGTTCTTGATTTCTCTACAGCAAGGAGGGTGTACATGTTCATCGATGGTCTAGATGAACCTATTCATGGGTTGGTAAAATCTACCAAGCCCACTACCTTGCATGATGCTATTGAAAGGTCTAGAGACCTTCAAGATGCCTTACCAAAAGCAAAGGAAAACTTTCATCACAAGCCCTCTTTTCCTTCTAAGGGAAAGCAAGAAAAAGATGCTCCTTCAAAGGAGAGCACATATAAGAAACCTCTTGATGATGATGTCCAGAAAGCATTGAGGAGGAATAAGCTTTGCTTCACTTGCCAAGAATCATGGGCACCTAGACATAGATGTGCAGCTGGAAAAGCACATTACGTAGAGGTCTTCTCAGCTGATGAGGAGGAAGAAGAAGATGAAACAAGAAGAGGTCACAACACTGACACTACAGGAGGAGAGCCAAAACCATCAGGAGATGGGAATGGAGCATTTTCTCCTATTGGAGGGGCTCTTGCATATTTTAGAGGAGTACCTAAGTACTTGACCTTAAGAGTTCAAGATTCCATCTTGAAACAGAGGGTTTCTGTATTGGTTGATAGTGGGGCTACCCACAATTTTATTGATGCCCAACTAGTGCAAAGGAGGGAAATACCCACTGATGCTTTTGAGGGATTCTTTGTTTTGGTCCCAGGGGATAGAACAATGCAATGCATGCATTATGTCCCATCACTTTTAGTAACCATGGGAACATACACATTGATTGATCACTTTTTTGTGGTTGACATACTTGACACCAATGTTATATTGGGTGTTGAATGGTTGATTACATTGGGAAAAGTCACCACTGATTGGGAGGATTTTCAAATGGAATGGGTGGACAAGAAGAGAGATAAGACTAAAATGATAAAAGGCATGCATAAATACCCCTCACATACCACTTCCACAAGAAATCAGAGATGGATTTGCGTAGTGGAAGCAAGGACCATACAGTCCCATCTATTATGCTCATGATATTGTTGTAGGGGACACTATTATTTAGTGGCAAACCACTTGGGAGGCCACCTGATTCAGATTTTGTGGGAGGAATCTCATAACATGATGCTCCAATCATAGATCCAATAGGGATTGGAGCATTAGAAGACAAAGCTACAACGCTGGGAGTCTTGGGTAGGTTCAAGGAGGAGGGGGATCCTCTCCCAACATCATCATTACCCTCTCTCAATTCAGATACTACGCTGTGGGAGAAGAAGAAGGGAAGGAATGACCTTCCAACACATACCTTTGGGATGGGATATGTCAAGGAGGAGAGTAGCCACATGACAGACATTTCAGTTGATAGATCATCAACACTGTCATTGTTGGGGAGTCTAGATCCATATTGGAAATCCCAACTATTGGTGGATTATTCCAAGGATCTTCACACATGCATGATACTTGATGACCAGCTACATGAAGAAGGATATTTAGTCCAAGAAGGAGTCATCTATGATCATGGTAGGATCTTCTTGTCTATATCCTCCAAGCTCAAGGAGAAGTTTCTACAAAGGGCCTATGAAGAGTTCTGTTTCAGCCAAACATATTCCATGAAGATCAACAACATCATCATGAGGAGCTACAATTGGGAGGGCTTTGAAGGAGAACTATATCAGCATTTTCAAAGATTCATGTACCATGTCGAGATGGGGCAACAACATAACTCTATGGAGGAGTTAATTCAACCATCTCTTTCTCTTTTTGGAGGGGATAGATGTATGTGCCACTCCATTTGTTTAAGGAGGAATTTTGGTGGAAAATATGCTCATGGAAATAATGTTTCATTTGATTATTGTTTGCATTCTTCCACTTTTCATATGCAGGCCATGACTCCAAGGAGGAGTGTTGTAACTTATAAAATTCATGGCCAAATTTGGGCCAAAAATATTTCTGAATATGGCCACTCCCTTGGAGGACATAGGGAGATTTTATATCATGATGGGTGCATTCCTAAGGCACCAAATATATCTCACACTCTCAGCCATGGTGAGATAACTTGGGCAGCAAGTAAGTGGTGGGGAAACCACTTACCACATCTTGATCTAATGTAGTCAGGAGATGCACTGCACTGGTTTCACATGTGGGGCAATGACCCACCTCTATATTCACAAATTTATGTTTGTATGTATATTGTTTTGATCCCATACATTGATGATTTACTTGTGATTTTTATGGGAATGTATGGAGGGAGGATGGGAGGTATGTATGTGCCCTATGGGATGGATATTCTCCACGTACCTTATGCTACATGTTTCAGGTAGAAAATTGGGCAAACCATGTTTGTTTCATTTGAGCTATTGTCTCCTTATGGGATGGATTATTTACATCTCATGAGAACTTTGGAGGAGCAATTCATGGAGGGATGGATTGGTGAACACTTAGCTTATGAAGAAAGCTTATCACTTGTTGGTGTCATCAATGGAGGAGGAGAAGAGTTGCAGCAGTCACCTTATCAGTTGCTTGAGGACAAGCAACATTTGGGAGGGGAGGACTGTAATATTCTTAATTAGTACTAAGCTAATTGAAATAATCATTTTTTTCTTTCTTTCTTTTTTTAAAGAATAAAAGTGTAAAGGAGGTGCATAATACTCCTAATAAAGAATAAAGAAATTCCAAATGTGAAAAAGGCTAAATCTTGGTTGTATAAGCAAGCACCCTTAGGTGTGAAAGGGGCTAGATATTTTGACTGGGTCAACCTTGACCAGATCTACAACGTTGTCTTGGAGGAGTGGCCATTGTTGAGGCACAACGCAATTTTATATGGAGATGGCTTGCATGAAAGAAATGATTTCATAGAAGGTGGTTTAGGGTTTACAAGCTCTTAACTTATAAAAGGAAGAGGATGGCAGCATGAGAAGGTGTTTGAATGATATTGGATTTTGATATATTGTCTATTTAGACTTATAGATTTCTTTGGTTTTTTAATCTAGATTGCAAATGTTGTTTAGCAATTGGGGTTCCTGATTGGGAATCCCACCACTTCCCATTAAGTAGCTCTTGGGAGAGTCTTGTATTGCATAGTCCACTATCTAGCTGAAGGCCAAGCTTCTTCTTCCAACTACAACATAGATCCTATTGACGGTTTGGTTGTCTTTGAAAGCTGCAACAAGTAGAGGCTAGATCTACTCAGATATAGATAATTTCAGTGCCCTTTTTCAGTGGAGGAGACTTCTAATCCATTGGGAGGAGAGTATTGGAGTGCTTGGGTTTCATTTTATGATCTTGGCATGTGGCCAAACATATTCTAAACCCTACAATGTAGTTTTACTTCCAAATCTGTGTTATTCCTGTAGGTGAAGTTGCAGGGTGTTTTGGCACACCATTTGGAGAGCTGGTTTTCAAGTGTTGGGGATCTGCCCTCCACTTTTAAGATCCATTGAAGGAGATCTATGTATTATTCATTTCAGATCAGATCTGAATATTTCTGAATCATTGAATATTTCTGTAGATCTGCAAATTTAGATCTTAGATTTACTGCTTGTACATGGTGTTTTTCCTAAAAACCAAAGGGGGATTGAAAGAGGAGCCTCTATAGTGTATGGATCTATTATAGATCTGAATTTTCATGTACTTATATGCTCTATATATAAATTTTAATATTCAACTATTGCGGCCCAATAAAATAATGTTGTTAAGGCATTTCCAGTCTTAACATATGGTTGCAGCACCTCTTTTTAAGGATTTTATCTTATTGGTATCTTGTATTTCTAGTTATGCATCTTATGGGCCATCTTTTACATCTGATTTGTTGTTGTAAATACATTTGAAAGGTCTCCATATTGGCCTCTTGTTGTGTCTTAGATGAACTACGCTATTTTCCTGCAAATCTGCTTTCTATTGTTTCATTCCCCATTTGTGAATATTACAGAGTCAGTGACAGGGACCTCAATGAAAAAGGATCTCCTTGTGGACGCTGAGGCATGTAGATATTTAAATGAAAGTGGAATACACACATACAAAATTTATTCAATATATAAATGTTCAAAGGAATTCAAAGCATGAGAAACATGAATTCTGAGTAATGAACATTAAGATACTGAAAGTAGGACATTGAGAAAGATATCTAATAGTTTAGTGCTTGAAAGGAAGTCAGAGCATGCAAAGGACGAATTCTGATTAATCAAACATTAACATATTGACAAAAAGTAATAAGATACATAGGACAGTGTTCGTGAAAGTATCAATTGAATCTCGAGTGAAGGATGAAACCAATAGCCACTCTCTATTACTGATCAAAACATGTTTACAATAGTAGAAGTCAGTAGTAACATATTCCAACCCCTTCATCTATTGAAATATGGTTTATTTATAGGCATATAGCCTTTACATCCAATCTTCCAAATGGATGGATCATTAAGTTCTTTGACTGCCACCTAATCTAACCACAAACTGGATATTTATAACTAGAAACTGACACCTACTAAATTAGGATTTAGAGTCCTAACATAACTCAAACACCTACTTATTACATTGCTATCTTTGAAACAGTTATATGATGGTTACAACATAAGTGTCACATGCTTGAAAAATCCATAACATAGTTCATCACCACTTTACATATTAAAATCTCTCCTAACTTTGCTCCTTTGTTGTTCCATGGTGTCAATCAAGTCATGACACATCCACACCATCAATCTCTTTTCTTGAAAGCTGCAAAAAATGACTTTAGAGGCAAAAAGGCTCCTACAGGTTTTTTCATAGCGTTTTCTTGTCTTTAAGCCTAGGAACGCTACGAAAAGAGGAAAGACTGTGTAAAAACACAAAATTTTCCTAATTCAAAATTGTCTTCACAAAATGACCTTCTGCTACTAAAACCTGATCTTCTGCATGTTATGGACCTCATTAAACTAATGAGGAAAACAATCACCATCACCTTACATATTTAAAACATCTTTGCAGATTTTTCCTGTTTTTTTTCTGAAAAATAGGTCTTAGAACAGAGCTTATATCTCTGAATCCATGATGTATTTTGAAAAACAGGAGGAAATTTTTTCAATAAGAATGTTCTGAAGAAAAACCTCTCTTCGGTTTTTGAAAGCCATCTCCAGTTGTCCAAAATCTACATTTGAAAAACATGTATAAAACAGGAAAACTCTGTTTTCTGGAAATAGGGCCCAAAGACATCCCTGTATCTCCCAACTGATAGTACCTGTGAGGAAAGTGAAAGAGGTTATTTTTCATTGTCCTGTGCTTGAGAATAACCTCTCTCATTCTTGCCAAATTCATCTCTATTCATCCATAATCCTCTCTTTAAACTTACTGCTCAAATAGTCCAAAAACACTGCAATTTCCTTGTTAGCTCCAGCAGAAATTCAAACAACTTGAATTGATGCATGCTTCAGCAAAGCTAGGGTCCTCCAAGAATAGCTTAAGGTCCATGGGCTTCTATATTTTCCATTGAACCACCTTTTTATGCTTTCTTGTGCATGACCATCTTTTTTTATAACCAAGCTACCCTTTTAAAAAGGTGACACTTGTAAAGACAAATTGGACAGCAAGTTGCTTGGTGTGGTGAGGCAGCTCTCAAATAGTGACAATGGGATGCTTCACATGCAAGAATGAATTTTTAATGACAAATAGCAGCTTAGGGTAAGGTTTTATGTTTTAAATGATGGCTCATGCTTTAATCATGACACATACATGCCAAAAAGGTCAATGATGACCTCAGACATGGCTATGTACCTCTGAATTAACCATAAGAGACTTGAATGACCTCCACCCTAACTCCTCTAATCATGGAATGAAATTTCATATCAAATTTGATAAGACAGACATAAATACCCTTTTTTGTAGCGTGGTTAGTTCATTTCCCAGCAGTTTCGCTACGAAACTATTAGGTAGTTTCATAGCGAAAATTGCCTTTTTACAGTGTAACTCGCTACGAAAACAAGAAAATATGGCTAAAGTGACCTTTTTGAATTCAAAATCTTGGGAAATGAAAAATTTCAGCAAATTATGACTGATGGGACATGATATGACTTGAAAGGAGATGGGTTTGAACCTTAAAATAGGTTAAGATGAAAAAATTTAAATTTTCCTATACCAACTTGTGACAAATGAACTCTAAGACCATGTCAAATAATGTTTCACTTTTTATGAGTGATAATAGTGGCTCCACTTGGGATGGTGTGCCCCTGTGATACACCAAAGAACCTGTAGTTCCAGTGCCATCCATCTTTTAGAAATAAAACTTTGAAATTTTCCAAACCTTCTTCAAACTCTAATGGCCTTCACCTCGGGCTCAAGTTTGATGCTTACTGCTAAAAAACCAATTTTTTACCTATTGAAAGGATACTCAGTTGACTTTGAGCTTATTCACACACTCATACCTACCCTAAAAACTTCAATCTCCATGTTTGATTCAAGCAACATGAAACTTCCAATAAAGCTAGTCAATGAGCTGATCTGACACTTGAACCCCTTGATTGCACTTGAACCAAAAGTAAACAGGATACTGAAATGACCAAGGCAACATAAAATGGATCTGATTTTCACAATGAAAATATAACTGGAAATTTGGACTGTAGAACTCTTCCATGTAGTTAGCTATAGGATCATAGAAGACATAGTTTGTTTGATAATCCTCAAGACATTCTACAGTTTTAGACAACTCATATATGCTTTCTTTAGCAACATAATATTTCATTTGTGTGCTATCAAATTGATTTTCAAAAATAGGATATTCTTCCTCAATCTCAAAAGAGAAAGGTAGCAGCACCCTCTCTTTGTGCTCTGGAATTAAAAACTTTTGAAAAGACTGATCTTGATCATGAATACTATAGGATTACATTTGATCTTCTAAAACTTCAATGTCTTTCTCAATGTTCTTAGCAACTTCATCCAAAAATTTAATCTTATCTTCTGACTTGCACTCAAATGAATTTAAATAAGAAGACAAGTACAAAGAAACATTTTCATCCACTTTTTCATTATGGTGACCATCATTCCATTGTTTAAAACCTTGAATGGAAGGATATTCTGCCACCATCTTTGTTCTTTCCATCCATGTTTCCAAAAAAATAAGCCAAAACTCAGCAAATGACTTAATAGATCTGATAGGAAAACTTTTAATCCACTATTTACATTTCCCTTGAAATGAATCATAGAACAATATGATTAAAATATCTTCATGTCTGAATCTAAGAAGCTCAGTAAAGTCACGGAAATCTGATATATACTTCAAAGTCAAACTCAAATCTTCTCCATTAAATTTTGGACCATTCCTTAAAAAATCTGCATCCTTGGGAAAAGGATTTGGGAAACCATAAATTTCTGAAAAATCTATACATGTATACATTGAAACAATAATGGCAGCATCTGAGTTCTTCATAAGTCCAGTGGAATCACCATGAATCTATGAAATTTTGAATTCTTCAACAATGGAGTCGCCAAGGTAGTTTTGTAGCCTTAAAAAGTTTTGAGCTCCTGTTACCTCCAAGAGTTCAGCTTCACTATTTTGCACAAAAACTTCTGGAAATTAGTCTTCAAGATCCTGGCAGACGCACCAAAATGTTATCACAAAATTGTACTTGGTTGGTTGTTGATCAGACAACTCTATGTAACTATTTCAAACTAGCTTTTGACTAAATCTTAGCTTCTTCAGTCTGAGAGGGCTTTCTCAAAGGGATTTAATGATATTGGTTAATGATAGTGTTAGATGGATAACTCTATAGGATTTGTATCTTGTTTTTTTATGATTGCAGGTTGAAAGAATGCAGGCTTTCTACCATTGGGCTATGGAGTCAGTGATAGGGATCTCAATGAAAAAGGATCTCCTTGCGAAAGCTGAGGCATGTAGATATTTAAATGAAAGTGGAATACACACATACAGATTTTACTCAATATATAAACATTTAAAGGAAGTCAGAGCATGAGAAACATGAATTCTAAGTAATGCACGTTAAGATATTGAAAGCGGGACATTGAGAAAGATATCCAATAGTTTAGTGCTTGAAAGGAATTCAGAGCATGCAAAGCACGAATTCTAATTAATCAAACATTAACATATTGACAGAAAGTAATAAGATACATAGGACAATGTTCATGAAAGTATCAAATGAATCACAGGTGAATGATGAAACCAATAGCCACTCTCTATTACTGATTAGAACATGTTTACAATAGTAGAATTCAATAGTAACATATTCCAACCCCTTCATACATCGAAATACTATTTACTTATAGGCATCTAGCCTTTACATCCAATCTGCCAAATGGCTAGATCATTAAGTTCTTTGACTACCACCTAATCTAACCACAAACTGGATATTTATAACTAGAAACTGAAACCTACTAAATTAGGAGTTAGAGCCCTAACATAACTCAAACACCTACTTATTACATTGTTATCTTTGAAAAATTTAGATGATGGTTATAACATAAGTGTCACATGTTCGAAAAAACCATAACATAGTTCATCACCACTTTACATATTAAAAACTCTCCTAAACATGTGGAACAAAATCCTATTTTTCAGGAAAGCATAATCCTTATCTTCAACGAGATATTTGGCTGATGAATTGTCTCCATAGCACTTCCTTTGAGTCATAAATATTTGATGTTAAGGTCCCTTGACATGTT
>JAXQQM020089534.1:0-22723 GCA_034641835.2 Pinus albicaulis | reverse complement strand
TGGATTATGGCACAATGAACTTTAAAGAAATGAAACAAGAACTATACACTAATGCACAAAACCTCAGCTGAGTAGGGGCCCTCTACACCAGCCTTGGCAACAATCTTCAAGTACGAATTACGTTGGAAAACAAAGTCTTCTTATATTAAAATGTAGTCATAACAGTAAGGTAGTATTACGGCTCAAAGGCAGCGTAATTACATTACAGAGTAGACTAATAAAAGATAACAGAGACTAATCGAGACTAACTCTATATGCGTATGCAAACGCATTATATATAACAAAAGAATTATAACTGTCTCCTAAAGTTTATGCTGGTGGAGAACACGTAGACCATTACGTCCACGGATCTAGGATCATGGCCGTATTGCAAAGTAAATCTATGAGGATTGGATGCTTGAATTCGGCTATGGAGCCATGTACAGATGTCGACTTGTCCTCCGCAAGCTCAGAAACGGCCATATGAACCTTCACGTGACACGAAACAGAGTCCTGTCACCGTGAGACTCCATGGTTGACTTCCATGTGGACGCCTTTGACCACGGCTTCTTTAGATGAGTTTGCTCGAACCAATAGGACATGAACCATGTCCACATCATTTCTGACTTGCCCATGTGGCTCGTTTTTACTGTAGACACCTGTAACATAGAGTTTCACAAAATAGCTGCGGAAAGTTGCAGCAGCTGCGGAAAGTGGCAAGATTTCGCAGCTAAATGAACAAAATCTAAATCAAACAGCAGACACAAAAATATAGTTAAAAACCATGTTAGATACTCTTTTGCAATTAACATACAATGATATTGACAACTTGGGAGGTTCAGGTGAGTGAAAAAGGTATAGAAAAGTGTATGGAAAAGATGCAGAATTGAGACTCAACATACCCCCACTGTGAAGGTGTTGCATGTCCTCATGCAACCAAAATTTTGATATTCCTTCCTCAGTTCATATTCCTTGACACTTCAGCCAGCACGTCTAATCCTCTCCTCCTCTTCCTTGGTGCTGCCAACATTCTGGGTTTCTTCATTAAGCACCTAAATTTGATATTAACCAGTGCTCTATTCAACTTCTCGCATTTCCTTTTAAATTTCTTGTTCTTCTTCTGCCATATTCCCAGATGTAGCATGGTATTATCATGGATGACTTTGTCCAATTTACCTTGTTCTTTCAATGTCTCATTTTCATTTTTGATGTGCCTATTTAAAAGCTCTAGCTCAAAGACTTCCTGTTTTAGTGATTGGACTAAATCATCCTGTATTGTATGAGGCTGAATGGACGAAGTACTGGGACCTGTAGCTGCCTTTTCCAAAGATTCTATATAGTCATATACTTCCTGTTGCTTGGGGTCTATATCAGGTGTCATTTTTATTGGGTTGTCCCCAAAATGCCGTGAAGGAGAGTTATCTTCCAAATCTGGCTGAGAAGGGCTCACATCAACATCTTGCTGAGAATGGGATGGAGTATGTTCAATGTCTGACTGAGAATGAAATAGGATTCACTAACCTGATGAATAGATTATATCAGATTGAGGACTCATTGGACTATCTCCCAAATCAATAAATGGGATACTCATTTATGTATACCTGTTTACCAATTACATTTCTTCTCACTGTGTGCCTTTTCTTTTTTTGTATTTTGTACATACTTTTTCTTCTCAACATAAAGTTTTGACAGAGTCATTAATCTTTGAAGTTGAATGCTAGTAGATCTTTGGTTGAAGGGTTTGTCATAGCTCATTAGTTTTATATATTTTCAGTCCAGTAATTTTCCTTTGATCCTTTTATTTATTACATGCAAATCTCTTTATAAGTTCTTTCAGATTGGTGATAGTGTCTGCAGTTCTATCCATTCTTTCTTCTTCTTTGTATTCTTTCTGCCAAGATTTTCTGAGTAGGAGTAATTTGGGTTTCACATCATTTATTCTTTTTCTTCTACTCCTTCTTGTTGTACTACCTTCAGGAATTTCCTGAGGTTCCTCAAAGAAATTTCTAACCAGAAATTGTTCCCATGTGTCTTTATTTTCCTTTAACTCCTTTTCAATCAAAATTTTTACAAGGCCGTGGTGATATAGATGGGGTTCTACATCTCCTAAATGTTTCTGAATAGTCACAGACATTTTCTTCAAACTATTGAATAGAAAATATGGGAGATTGAGAGTTTGATTATCTAGAAAATTCATCAGTAACCTGGTATGGTACATGTACATGGACCCAAAACGGCCTTCACATGTAATGAATTTTTGAACAACTAGCAGCAAAGTAGCCCATTCCTCTTTCAATGCATGCACAAGAATTCCTCTTTTAAAAACAGTTATGTCCATACCTTGGTTTCGTAAGATTGTTCTCCATGCTTCATCACTGATGCTTTTATTCTTAAACCAACGCTCACCCTCCTGAAGAAGTTCCGTGGTTGTTGCTATAGATGCTTCATTGACCACAAACTTAAGGTCTCCAATCTCTGCTTCCAAGCCATTAAACGACCTTGCGAATGCCTTCGTCACTTCTTTATGATAACCTCTGAATTTCTGGATAAACCGCAGCCAATTTTCTTTCTTCAATATATCCCTTACTTGCGGATATCCCTCCATAAACTTAGGTCCTTCCGGTTCTTCTCTTAGCAATTTACCCATTTTTTTCTTTCTGCTCTTCACAAATTTGCCTGCGTGAGGGTTTAATGGAAACAGAACGGTTGAATGCACAGAGATGAGCACAATGACTGTGGGTAAATGTCAGAGAGTGGGTATACAGATTATAACGTAATAGAGAGCGGAATGGAGTGAACCGAATAGAGAGGGGTTTTCGTGAGCACAACAGAGAGCACGACAGAGAGATTAACAGAGTATAACACATCTGGCAGTGTTTTGAATTTTGGTGGCTGCACAATAAATATGAGCACGTTTCAACAACGGTTATGGATTTATGCGGCTGTAAGAGTCCGTGGTCAAATCAAATACGTCTCATTGTCACCGGTGGAATATTGGAACATGAGTGAAGATCGGGGGTTTTAATGATGGAACCGTTTGAGAATGAATGCGAGAGGATAATATGGAGATCGTGAAAGGTTACGGAATTGTCAATATAATCATTTCACATAATGGATAGAGCTCATGGTTCAGAACTATATAAAAATGTGTTTTTCAATGCTATTTGAAATAAATTTTATTCATACCTTTGGAATCTTTGCCTTTTCCCTTGGTCTTCAACTAGTTGCTCTTTATTGGTGTCTTGAATGCTCCAGGTCTTCATTTTTGATCCTCTCACCTACATTTTATTTCATGATTATGGAAATAACATCTGACTGTACATTCTTTTGAAAACAGAGTAGTAGCTGCGGAATCTGCTTCTGGCTGCGGAAACTGGAGTCAGCTGCGGAAACTGACACAACTATTACTTGGATGAATGGAGATGAACAGATGACAAATGACCAGATGGAAATGGTCATGAAAAAGATTTTTATTGATGAAATGGAATGAAATAGATAAAATGAAATGGAATGGAGTGAAATGAAGTGAAATGAAATGGAATGAAGTGGGATGGAATGGAGTGGGTGGTCACAAGACTTGTGAAATGAAAAAGAGATTTTTTTTGGAAAATATAGAGTGTCAGGTGTTCCCGATTTTCACCCTATATTTTCTGTATAAGACTACCAATCAGTGATTGGTTTTCCGGCTTATACAAATTTTTTTTATTTTTTATTTTTTTTATTTTTTTTATTTTTAACTGAAAAGAACAAAAGCTAGGCTGGTGGAGAAGAAGAATTCTTCTGTACCAGCCTGATTGCAGAACTTTCTTGAAACATTTTGACAAAATCCTCTTTTGAGAGTGGCTTATGATAAACTTTCAATCTATGGCCATTCACAATAAGAGGAGTTTGAAGCTCATCAATGGTCTTGATTCTTACCGCTCCATTGCTAAAGATCTTGTCAATCTCATATGGCCCAAGCCAATGAGTCTGAAATTTTCCTTGAAAATATTTAAACTTGGAATCAAATAACAATGCCAAATCTCCTTCTTGAAACTTCTTCTCTTTGATGTACTTGTCATGCCATTTAGCTCTTTGATATTGAACTAGATCAGTTCTTAAAATTGCTTCTTGTCTGATCTCATCTAGCTCATTCAACTGCTCCATTCTATGCTTTTGGGCTTCCGATAAGTCCATCCCCAACTGAACTGCTATCTTGAAGGTCTTGACTTGGAACTCAATGGGGAGCAAGACTTCTTTCCCATAAACAAGTTCATAGGGAGAATGTCCTGTTGTATTCCTCCATGTAGTTCTGTAGGCCCACAAGGCTTCTGGAAGCCTTTCTGCCCAATCTCTTCTATGTAGATGAACGGTTTTGGTGATGATACTTTCAAGAACTTTGTTTGTGGACTCCACTTGACCATTTTCTTGCGGATGGTAAGGAGTAGATCTTCTGTGCTTGATTTTGTATTCTTCCATCAACTTCTCCACCAAATTGGATGTGAATTGGCTCCCCTGATCTGTCACAATTGCTCTTGGAACACCAAAGCGAGTAAAAATATCCTCATAAAGAAAATGAACAACTGAATTTTCAGTAGCAGATACTAATGCTTTGGCTTCTACCCATTTAGTAACATAATCAGTACAAACCAATATATACTTCTTTTTCTTAGATGGTGGATTAATAGGTCCAATGAAATCTAAAGCCCATTTTTCAAAGGGTTCAATGAGTACCTATGGTTGCAATGGCATTTCACTTGAAAGGGTAGGTTTCCCTACTCTTTGGCAGCTGTCACACCTTTTGACATATTGTTTTGCATCTTTGAAAAGAGAAGGCCAATAATATCCTAAAGAGAGGATTTTATAGGCCGTCCTTTTGTCTGCAAAGTGTCCGCCGCATGGTTCATCATGACATGTCTTAAGAATATCAGGCATTTCATCTTCCCTGACACATCTTCTGATCACAAGATCTGGCCCTGTTTTAAACAATTCGTTAGAAATCCATGAATATTTTGAACTCTCCTGAATAATTTTTAGTTTTTCACTTGGAAATAAATGTGAAGGCAGTTTCCGTGTAACCAAATAGTTAGCAATATCTGCATACCAAGGAGTCTTAATAGTTACTGCAAACAAGTATTCATCAGGAAACTTATCCTCTACGGGAGAATCTTCTTTAGTATTCTGAATCCTAGACAAGAAATCAGCTACTGTATTTTGTTTTCCTGGTCTATCCAACACAGTAATATTGAATTCTTGCAAAAGTAAGAGCCATCTTGTCACTCTTCCATTAGTAATAGGTTTGTTCATTAAATATCTAATTGCAGAATGGTCAGTATGAATAAAAGTTTCATAGCCTGTTATGTAATGTCTAAACTTATTAATTGCATGAACAACAGCTAAAAACTCTTTTTCAGTCACAGTATAGTTCAACTCTGTGGGAGTCAAATTTTTACTGGTATAATAAATGGCATAAGGAACTAAATCTTTTTGTCCCAACACAGCTCCTAGAGCTGTATCTGAAGCATCCGTAGAAATATGGAAAGGGAGTTTCCAATTTGGTCCTCTTAAGATAGGTGCTTCAGATATTCTTGTTTTCAAAGTTTCAAAAGTTGATTGACAATCAGGATCCCATTTAAATTCACAGTCTTTTGTAAGCAATTTGAAGAGTGGAGATGCTATTTTAGTGAAGTTTTCTGTAAATCTTCTATAGTAACCAGTAAATCCTAGAAAACTTCTAACATCTCTTTGACAATTTGGAATAGGTAACTTGGAGATGACTTCAACTTTTGATCTATCAACCTTAATCCCATCTCCTGAAATATGATGTCCTAAAACAATCCCTTCAGTAAACATCATAAATCATTTTTCATGACTTAATGAAAGGTTTGTTTCTTTACATCTTATAAGAAAATTTTCCAAATTTTCTAATGCCTCTTCAAATGAATTACCATAAACTGTAAAATCATCCATATAAACCTCTACACAATCATGGATTAGATCAGAAAAAATTCCTAGTATTGCTCTTTGGAATGTTGCAGGTGCATTACATAACCCAAAAGGAAGTACTCGATAGGAAAAAGTTCCCCATGGACAAGTAAATGTGGTCTTATCTTGATCTTCAGGTGCTACCTGAATTTGATTATAGCCACTAAAACCATCCAAAAATGAAAAGTACTTTTTACCTGCTAATGTATCTAATACATGATCAATAAAAGGCAAAGGAAAGTGATCCTTCAAAGTTGCTTTGTTCAATTCCATGTAATCAATGCATACCCTCCATTTACCATTCTTTTTAGGCACTATAACCAAAGGAGAAACCCATCAGCTATCTGAAATTGGATAAATGAAGTTTACATTGAGAAGTTTTTGGAGCTCTTCTTTCACTATCTCCCTAAGATTTGGATTCATCCTTCTTTGAGGTTGTCTAATTGGTCTACTGTTTTCCTCAATATAGATATAATGGATGCAAGTCTTAGGATCAATACCCTTCATGTCAGTATACTCCCATGCAAATGCAGTAGAATGTTTTTGCAAGATTCTGGTTAGTTCTTCTTGTTGTGATTTCTCCAAATGTTTGTTGATATTCAATGTCTTTTCTGGAAAAATCTCAATAGCAGAATTACCAAACTCTTCCATAGAGTAAAGAGACATTTTTCTTGATGATAAATATTCTATGTCAGATTCCAATTGAAATTGTGTGGGGTCATATTCTGAAGATATCTCAAAATTTTCTAATGTGTTCAGAATTTGACTATCCTCACTAATTTCAGAAATGGTAAAGACGGGTTGTATAGTGTCCTCATCATCAACCCATTCATTGTCTCCTACTTCTGTGATTGCTTTTGCTGGAGGATACAAATTGAATTTCTTTGTCGAATTACCATTAGAAATGTACATATCCCCAGATCTACAACTAATAAAAGCATCGGTTGTGGCTAGCCAAGGTCTTCCTAAGATAAGTGGGTGCCCTCCTAGATTACTCTTGGGAGTCAAAATCATAAAATCTACTGGATATTCCCAAGAATCTAAGGAGACTGAAATATCTTCTAATACACCATATGGTTTAATAATTGATCGATCTGCAAGTTGCAGTAAAGTAGGTGTAAAAAGAAGGTTAGGAAGTTTTAGCTGGTCCATAGTCTGTCTACTCATAATGTTGATAGCAGCCCCTAAGTCAATCAATGTGTTGGAATTTCTATCCCATTTATATGTTTCTTGACAATTGGACTTCCTGGATCTACATACTTCTGCATGGTAATTTTTCCCATCATAATATCTGCAATCTTTCCTACCAGGTGGATTCTTCTTGTGTCTTTTAGTTTCCTTCCTGGTCTTTTGAAACTCAACTCCTTTATGGTTTTTGCTAGAATAGGAATATCTCGAATGGCTTGTAGCAAGGGAATCTTGATACAAACATTCTTCAATTCATCTAGAAAGTCATAGTTAGGCAACAAGATTTGTTTTTCCACCCCCTTGTCAATTTGTAGTCTTTCAGGAAAAGGAGGTGTAGATGAAGATGCAGGTTGATAAACTATAGGAGTTGTGGGTGTTAGCTTTTCTTTTTCTTTTTGAATGTTTGAATTTTGAAGAGATGCTTCCTCAGAACCCTTATTGACTTGAAGAGAATCCTCCTGAGAGGTATCTTGCTCTTGAATATCTATAGAAGGTTTTTCTAAAACTCTACCAGATCTGAGTTGTACATCGTTGAGAGGAACAATCATATAGGTAGGAAATTGTTGTCCTTCTACCATCTAAGTATTCTGAGGATTTTTATTATTAGGATTTGGCAATGGCTGAGCTGGAAGTTGATTTGTCTTTTTTTGGTATGGGAGCATGAGTTGAGGATTTGGATTTTGTTGAGAAGGTTGTTGTTGTGGAAATGGCAATGAAAGTTGTGGATTTGGGTTTGGAAGTTGTGGAGCTTGTTGATTTTGAAAATATGGAGGATATTGATAAAATTGAGCAAATCTCCCATAAGGATTTTGCATCCCTTGTACCCATGGCTGATATGAATTTTGATGTTGAGGCCAAGGTTGTTGCCAAGGATTCCAATTTGGTGGGGTTTGAAAATTCATAGGGTTGTTAAACCCTTGAGTTTGTTGTCCCTGCCAAGGTCTCCTTGCAACAAAACAGAGAGATTCTACTGAATTTGGGTCTTCTTGAAAGACAGCTTTGAGTCCAGGAATTGAAGGACAATTCTTGATCTCATGATTCTCTGAGAAAATCATACATGTTTCTACAACTTTTGCATCCAAGGGACATTCCCTTAAAGCATGTTTCTTCCTACATTTTGGACAAAAGATGGCTAAAGCGTCTGTTTCTGCTTTCTGCTTGTTTTGGATTTTAAGGGTGTCTAGTTGTTCACTAAGGCTCCCTAAGATATCAATTTTGAACTCATCAAGCATATTACCAATCTCTGCCCTACTTACTGATCCAGTTGCAGATTTGTTAGCCCTAATAAGAGAAGGATCCCTAGGCCCTTTTCCTGTTTTAGATTTTCCTCTTGAGAGATGGACACATAGTTATGTTATATCACGAAGTGGAAGTTGAGAAATATCTCCTTTCCCCATCATGTTTAAAATATCTATCCATTCATCTCTAATGGCTTTTAATATGAGGGCTTTCAAGGTTTCATCATCTAAGTTTCTCATCTTTGCTCTTTTTAAGTTGTATTGAAATTTTTCAAGTAAATCTTCCAAATTTTCATCTTCTTTTTGCATCATTTTGAATACCTCATCCTTGTGATTGGTGGGCATACAATAGTCCAAGTATCTATCCAAAAATGTTTGTTTCTTATCATTCCAAGTCCTAATAGATTGAGTGGCTAATCCCATGAACCATTTCAAAGCAGCTCCCTTCAATGTTGAAGGAAACAGTTTGAGTTTTTGAGAGTCTTCCATATAATCATAGGTTCGGCACACAACTTCAAACTCAAATAGAAATGTTTCAGGATCCTCACTTCGCAATCCATAAAAGTTAGGGAGAACAGATGGTGAGATATTTTTCATCGTTGCATGAGTTTCCTCATCAACTATAGGGAATCCAAACAAGTTGTTTCCTTCCCTATTTCTACCATTATTTCCTTCACCATTGTTGTCTCCATTGTTTCCTCCTCTTCTACCTCTACCTCTACCTCCATCTATTACTTTCTCTGCCATGATAGTTTCTTTAGAGTCCTTAAATTCCTCTAGTTCTTCTACCAAGGGAGGATGAGATAGAGTCTCTTTGTTTTCTAAATGAGATTGAGTAGATGGTATAGGAGAATCCTCTAATTCAGTTGCTCCTTGAGTTCCAAAAATCTTAAGGCCCTTCTAGTTCTTCTATCAAGGGAGGATGAGAGAGAGTCTCTTTGTTTTCTAAATGCGACTTAGTAGATGGTATAGGAGAATCCTCTAATTCAGCTACTCCTTGAGTTCCAAAAATCTTAAGGCTAGGGATAGATGGTGGTGAATCTGGTCTATGTCTTGAAGAAGATGGAGTTGTGAAAATCGAACTCTTGGCTTTAGCTATAAACTTCCTAGAATCTCTTGCTCTATGTGCGTCATTTTTTTTATTTTATAAAAAAGCTAGCTAATAATTCTCTTTCGATCTTCCAGTGAACACTAGGTGCAAGTGAAGAAATCATGGCCTTTAAGAAATTATCGAACCAATAACTCTCTTTTTGATCCTCCATGATCCTCCGTATCACACTAGGTGCAAGAGGAGAGCATACTTCAAGAAGTTATCAAGTTTTCCCTTCTTTTATGATTTTGGGTTTTTTTTTTTTTTTAAGAAATTGGCTACCTAGCGCACCCCCGGCAACGCGCCAAATGTTTGTCAATTTTCTAGTGTGTCCTAAATTGCTGCATTTAATTTGTCAATCCGGGATTCGTAAGCTGATGAAGTGCGACGCACTATATGTGCAAGATAACCTATTTCTTAACTTTTTGTCATTTTTGGTTTTCTAAGGTGAGATGGAAATTCTAAAATAAAAACAAGTATGGTTATGTTTTTTTAAGGAAATGATATCCTCTATAATGATTTACCAGCTTGAAACTTAAAAAGGAATTTGAAAATTACAATGACAAAACTTAAAAGGAAATTAAAATGTGCTGCTGAAATGAAAAGGTACTGCTAGTCTAATAAATCAAAACAGTGAACTAGTGAACATGAAACCAAACTATTCTTGCTCCTGTATAAACACAAAATAAATTATGCTGAAAGAAATCCAAAAGTTGCAATAAAGTAAATCTAAATCAAATTACATCAACTTGTCTTCTGATCCCTCATCATTAGTCCAGCTATGATTTTCGGAAGTAACCATAAACAAATTGAGTAACTAATATCTAACTTGTAGAAAGTAAACTAATATTTAATCATACATTCATAATTCAATCCCTCACCATCAGTCCAGCTGTGGCTTTCGGAGGTAACTGAAGATGTCATGCACAATTTAATATATCTAAATTTGCAAAAGGAAACTAACACTAAAACTACACATTTCAAGGACAAACCTTCACCACTGCCCAAACGGGCTTTCTTGAGTAAATCAAGATGTTATGAGCAATTGAATATATCTAACAGTGTAAAGGAAAAACTACTAAACTACACTACAATACAATCCCTCACCATCACTCCACTCGTGGTTTTCGGAGGCAACTGCTATGAGCGCTTAATATATCTAAATTTGCGAAAGGAAACTAATACTAAACTACACATTTCATAATACAATCCCTCACCATCACCCAAACCTATGGCTTTCGGAGGCAATCAAGATGTTATGAGCGCTTAATATATCTAAATTTAACTAACAAGCAACAAACAAAACTGAATTAAACAAAGCAAACTAGCAAATTGAACGGAAACTAAGAAAATCAAATTAGCAACAGTAATTAATGTTAATTCCATGTCATTAGTCAAAAAGCTATGCAAATGCCTGAGCTGCCTATCTATAACCTGAAACAAGAACACTGATCAGTGATTAACAACATAAAACATGAAAGACAGAAGTGAAATGGAAATCATGAAAGTTTATAAACAGAAATGAAGTATATGAAAAATGCAATGTATAAACATGTGAATGGATTATGGTACAATGAGCTTTAAAGAAATGAAATAAGAAATATACAATAATGCACATAACCTCAGCTGAGCAGGGGCCCTCTACACCAGCCTTGGAAACAATCTTCAAGTACGAATTAAGTCTGAAAACATAGTCTTCTTATATTAAAATGTAGTCATAACAGTAAGGTAGTATTACGGCACTAAGGCAGCGTAATTACATTACAGAGCAGACTAATAAAAGATAACAGAGACTAACATCGACTAACTCTATATGCTTATGCAAACGCATTATATATAACAAAAGAAATATAACTGTCTCCTAAAGTTTATGTTGGTAGAGAACGCGTAGACCATTACGTCCACGGATCTAGGATCATGGTCGTGTTGGAAAATAAATCTATGAGAAGTGGATGCTTGAATTCGGCTATGGAGCCATGTACAGATGTCGACTTGTCCTCCGCAAGCTCAGAAACGGCCATATGAACTTTCACGTGACACACCCGCAGTCCCCGTCACCGTGAGACTCCATGGTTGACTTCCATGTGGACGCCTTTGACCGCGGCTTCTTTAGATGAGTTTGCTCGAACTAATAGGACACGAACCATGTCCACATCATTTCCCCGACTTGCCCATGTGGCTCGTTTTTTCCCGTAGACACCCGTAACATAGAGTTTCACAAAATAGTCAAAGGAAAGTTGCAAGAACAAGGAAAGTGAAAAGCATCCGCAAACAAATGAACAAAATCTAAATCAAATGTTACACAAAAATATAGTTAAAAACCATGTTAGATACTCTTTTGCAATTAACATACAATGATATTGAAAACTTGGGAGGTTCAGGTGAGTGAAAAAGGTATAGAAAAGTGTATGGAAAAGATGCAGAATTGAGACTCAACAATGTATCCACCACCACATAGGGTTATTGGGCTCCTGTTGCGATATAAGAAAATAATAACCTTCTTTAAGTGAATATCTACCATTGGGGGACACAACCCATATTAGTTCATCATCCCACTCTGATAACCTGACATGGGATGCCCCGAGCACTTTGGTGTATTTGCTTCATTCCTCTTGCCATATATCAGAGATACCCAGATCCTGTAAATATTTCCATGCCTGTGTGAGCCAGCTAACATTGGCCGCATCAACAATTTGAGATATGGTTGAGATTGCAAAAGCACTGAGAGTTCATCTTAGTGTTAGAGGTAATATATGATCCTATCCACAACCAGACCAGGCATCTATGCCTATTATAACCTGTGAGCCCGAAAAAATACACTAGCAAAGGCCACCTTTGATAATAGTGATGGAGTTTGTGATGGCTCTCCATATAGTGGAATTTCCTGATATGATTTTGTTGGGTCCTCTGATCCATTCTAGTGTAGACCATGGAGAAATATATTTGTGGTATGTAACCTCTTTCCAAAGACTATTTGTATTTAATAATTTCCATCCCATTTTAGTAGCCAAGGTAGTAGAAAATAAATTTAAATCCTTTAATCCCAAACCACCCCACTATTTAGGTTTGGCAGTTCTATCCCATTTCACCCATGCGAAAGTCTTTCCCTCCATCTTTCCCCGCCAAAGGAACCTTCAATAGATCTATTTTATTCTAGCAGTGACTCCTTTGGGGACCCATGCCAGTGCCATCCAATATACCGGAATTTCCTCCAGTACCGACTTGATTAAGACCGATCTTCTAGCTCATGACAACCATATTTGTTTCCATATGTTTATGTGCCTTTCAACTTTTGCAATAAGCCAATTCCAGTTCGTGATTCTTTAATCATTAGGTTTGAGTCAGAACCCCAGATATTTGAGTCCATCCTCAATGTTTAGATGACAAAATTGGAATTTCAGTAAAGCATTCTTATATTCTTGGATGGAACACCCGACCATCATGATGGTAGATTTTTTGAGGTTGGGAAACATTCTTTTGGCTTTAAAAAAGATTGACAATATCCTCTTGAAACAATTGGAGTCTCGCGAGGTTCCATCTAAAAATATTAGAACATCATCAATAAATAAGAGGTGAGAAATATTAATTAAATCGGTCGCTTTGACCCCTATTAATGTTCCCAATGACCTAGCAGAGGAAATGAGCTTGCTCAGACCTTCCATGATCAGTAGGAAGAGTAGAGGAGATAATGGATAGCCTTTTCTAAGTCCTCTTTCAACATGGAAAAATTTTGATGTTGCACCATTAATAAGGATGCTGAAGGATGTGGTTGTGATACAACACATGGTCCAATTTATGGAGTGAAGAAATCCAATATAAGTAAGAATGAGTTGTAAATAATTCCAACAATTTTGACCAAAGGCCTTGGCTAGGGAAATCTTGAGAATGATAATTTTGAGGTTTTTTAGCTTGATGGAATGCAGTCCTTCTTGAGCGGTGTCTATGGCCTCATGAATTTTCCTATTGTGGATAAAGGCAAATTGTTCCTTGGATATATGCTAAGATAGTATAGGATTAATAAGGTTAGCCACAATCTTAGTGATGATCTTGTATATACTATTGCATAAGGAGATAGGTATGAAATAATTGAAGGTCATAGGCTTATCTACTTTAGGGATGAGGGCAATGAAAGTGGAGTTGAATCCATAATACATTCTCCCAGAGGTTCTACACCCTTCAATGGCTAGGAGGATATCCAAACCAATATCTTCAAAGAAGGAGAGGTCAAATTCAATGGGCCAACCATCCAGTCCAGTGTTCTTATCTCTTTTGAATAATTTTAAGACAGCTTTGATTTCCCCTAGGGTTACTGTAGCATTGAGGTTGTATGTATCTTCCTCCTCCACATACTTGGGCATTGAGCTAACAATGTTGATTACCTCTGCAATATTAGCCACACGTGGATCTATGAATAAATGAGAAAAATGTCTTATTCCCATATATGCAAGTTGATTGTGTGTTTGTGCCACCCTGCCATTATGATCCCGCAAGTCACAAATGGTGTTGGTAATTTTCTGACCCTTGGCACATTGCTGGAAGAACCTCGTATTGTCATCTCTCGACTTTATCCAGGTGGCCCTGCTTTTAGGTCTCCAGGTTTCCTCACTTTGTCTCAGGATTTTGATTTTTTCTACTTTCGGGTAGATTAAGTGAGCTTTTGATTCACTAAATAGAAATCCTAGGTCTTCTACACCAGTCATTCCTACAATTTCTTCTTTTATCTTCACAAGTGTTTCTTCATTATGAATATTTTTTTCCCTTGCCCATTTAATAGTCCTATATTTTATCCTGGTCAAATTATTGGAAATTGTTGATCAACGGGTCATTGATGTCAACCCAAGCAGCACTAGGGGCTACCCAAATATTGCATGGGAATTTTGACCTAACAAATTACTATATTCTAGGTCAATAATTCTTTTGATGGTTTCTACTTGTCGATATGTTTCCATTGATATATGGCACACCATGTAATTCTTCACGGTTTGAGAGATATTCATGTTTGAAGTTTGTACCCCCAGTTAGTGGGCTAAAACCCCATGGGGTTGGGGCATGGGTCATTGAAAAGTCATAATTAATATTTTTTAAGCTCCTAAAATCCCTCCCACATTCACTTGTTGAAGCCCCTCTCAACCTAAGCACTTATATAAATTGTGATCCTCATTTCCTCCTTATGCAAGGGATTTCACCATCTAAAACAAGTCATCGTGAATTTTCGCTCTAAATTTTTTTCTACTGTTTTTTAGACCGCAATTTTTATGGTGCGAAGCTGAAACTGAGGAAGCTCCTGTAAAAATTTCAGATCAAGATGCGTAATATTTTCGGAGATATGATCTGTGAAAGTTAGTGTTTTTGCAGGCTCCTGAACTTCATCTCAAAGAAGTGACCTTGGGAAAATCACCATAACTCTCTCTCTGAGTAACAAATTGGATTTATATAAAAAGTGGCAGATAGTGAATGGACTGTAGTTTTCCCTCTATCAATTTCATAGCCAATGACACGTGGCACGACGTATAAGTGCGCTCTGCTGAAACGGTCCATAATTAGGGCATTGTGAGAGATTGGGTATAACTCTCTCTTCAAGAATCCAAATTGGGTCAGACCTGTGGCATTGGAAAGATGACTCAGAGGAATACTACAATACCAAAAATCAGATATTGAGGATGTGAAGTGTCAGAGATACACCAGGTTAAATATCGTGCTCCTAGAAGGCAAGAAAAAGCTAGATCGTGTGTTATCAAGGGCTGCAAAGGATCAGACTTTCTAGGATAGCAAAGTAAAGAAAGGTGCAGCAGAGGGTAGCATGAAAATAAAAGCAACCAATGTACAAATCAGCGAAAATAAGTTCATCACATGAAGTCTTCAAGTGGGCAGCACTACATACAGTCACTGTAAAAGTATCATTGTACTAAGTCATTGTAAATACATTATTGTGAAAATTGTACTTGTGTCTATTTGCCAAGAGTTGAAGAGGCAGTGTCGAGAGGTCTAGGATCATCATTAGGTGGTTCTTTCATAGTTGGGGTTATTGTCTAGTGTGTCTTCTTCTTCTACATCATTCTATATCATTGTAAAAGTGGACCATTTTCCCTGGTACGAGAGTCCATTCTTCTTTTATTATGTTATAGGGTGGTAGGGTAGTGCTAGGGTGAGTTGTAGCTCATTGGGTGTTGGGGCATCCATTCAGTTGACTACTGAAGAATCTCGGGCATTAGAGAATCCATCCAGTGGTAGCTGGAGAAGAATTATTTTATAGATTATAGGAAGTTGGAGCTTTATTTTCATTTGGAGTTGAATATTAAAGAATTATTAGAAAAGCATTAGGTGGTTTTTATCCCGGAGTGGGTTTCCACCTTAAAAACTGTGTGCATTTTTGTTCCTCTTGTTTGTTGCTATTATTATACAAACACTGATAATAATTTAAGATTAACTAATGCTCTAATTGAAAGGAATATTGATTCACCCCCCCCCCCCCCCCTCTCAGTATTTCCAATAGAAATGACCTTTTCCGGCATGGTATTGGGATCTTGGTAGCAATGGGTCCAGAGTTCCTTTGCAATTTTGTGGAAGTCATGTTCCACAAGCCAAGTGGATTTGAACTTGAAGCATGATTTTGGTCTAAAATTCTCATTGTTAACTTCAAGGAAAATGGGAGAGTGGTCAAAGATGCCCTCGATCCCACCCATTGTCTCATACTATCCACCTTGTCCACTAGTTTGGATTTGATAAGAAAACGGTCCAACCTACGAGCAAGGGAAGCCTCCACAGTCCTTCTATTTTGCCGGGTAGGTAATTTTTTAGTCATTTTAATATGCATAAGCTCGACATTATCCAACAGTTGCTCAGAGTATGCAGTTAGAGGATCAGGTTGTGCATCGGGACACCAAGATTCAACATGCCCTAAGGATAAATTTAAGTCCCCTCCAATAATGATGTGTTCCTCATTCATAAACAATGATGCCATCAATTTATCCCAGAAACCGATCTGATTGTGGCATCAGCCATATATATTGATCATCCGAATCGAAATGTCATGATCATATGAAATAATATCAACACTTAAGACACCATCCCATCCCCACATGTTCTCCACTTTAGTAGCTTTGTTGTTGAAACCAATTGTGTAACCACCAGAGTGCCCTCTCACATCCAAGGTCTGAAAGGTTCAGTCCGGAAGCAAGGAAGACAACAACTTATGAATGGCCTCCCCAAACCCTAATGTCTCTTGAAGAAAAAGAACATCAATTCTCTCTAAAGCTATCAGTTGCCTAAGGTCTAGTTTTTTGTCAAGGTTGGTCATCCCTGTTACACCATTTTTTGGTCATCTAACTTATTATCATTAGATGGACCCAAGTACATCATGTAAGACCAGTTTTACCCTAAGTAAAACTGCTTTCACTATGTTAAAACAGGAAACCCCAAAAGGAAATATTAAACAAACCCATATTTGTTTGATTTTCCTCATGGAATAATTAATTAAACCATAATTTAATTATTATTCCCAGTCATGTTTAACCTAAAATCAAAGAAATTAATTAGATAAACCTTTATTTATCTTATTATTTTCTAGGAATAATCATTTAAACCTTATTTAGATGATATTCCTTGTTAAATATGACCAAATCACCCACAAATAATTAAATAAATCACTATTTATTTAATTATCTTTCAACCATTTCCTTAAATAATTAAATAAATCATTATTTATTTGATTATCTTCTAACCGCTTCCTTAAAAAGATAAATAAATCATTTATTTATTTATTTTTGACAAATTAAGGGATTTGACCCAAGTCAATTACCTTTTCCCTCCAACAAATATAATAAAATATTCCATAAAAAGTGGATCTAGATCTGGTTAACCCATGCACCAAGATCTAGAATGACCCAATATTTTGTTATAAATAGGAGGGTTTTTCCTACCATTCTTCACCTTTTTTTGCCTATTAGATCACTCTGGATCTATACACTTGATCACCATTTTCTGCCATTTGCTCCCATTGAGCTCTACTCTTTGCATTGGGTTTTCTACATCAACTAGAGAGAGGAATCTTAGATCTGAAGTGCTGAGGACTTCCAAGAACCCATCCCACTGAGGGGAATTGGATACTTCTTCTGGTTTTCCTCACAGGTGCCCCATTAATACAAAAATTCTTTCAAAAATTGTTCTTGTCTTGTCTATTGGTATATGGAGCAAACCCTTGTTTTTACTGCTTAATGTCTTTCCATACATAGATCAGGTATTTTGCAGCTATTTTCTTGTCTAACTAATCGCAGATCTAAAGATATCGGAAGCCACTTTTGTTGTTAGGGATATTAGTTATGCGTAGCTAAAGTGGTCCTTTTTCGTACACTTCGACAAAGGATTCATACTAACAAATGGCGACTCCACACGGGTTTTAAATTACGACCACTGTCGTTTTTCATATTCTGCATATCCAGCTACTTCAGACCCTAGGGTTTCTTTTCAGTTGTTTATTTTTCCTATTTTTATGTTGTTTTTCTCACATAAAACCCTAAAACATTAAAATTTCTAACTTCCGTGTGTTTCTGGCCCTATTGCGCAGGTAAGCGACACCAGCCGCAACTGAGACAGCAACTTTTATGAAAATTTGCCGCCGAGACAACCGGAATGGGGGGTCGCACTTTTTGGCCCAAAAAATGCGACCTGGACCTCCAGGTCGCACTTTTCTGCCCCTTTTCTGCGACCTGCACTGAAAACAGGTCAGAAACTGCGACCTGCCAGTTTTTCAGTGATTCTTATGCAATTTTTCTGGGTTCTGCTGCAGCTTCTGTCAGGGTTTTCCAGCCTCTGTCTCAGCCCGCTTTGACCAAGTTCTGATCTGTTTTTACTCATCTAAGTGGGAACCTAGCCCCCTAGGGCTTTAGTACCCTCCACTTTTTGTGGAAGAGTTTTAGTTGTTTTAGCTGTCTGTTTTTCAGAGCTTCAGCCTCCTTTTTTCCAGATCTGTTACCTCCCTTTCAGATCCTTTGAAATCAGCCTTTCTTCCTCTCAAATCACCTCCTGTCGTTTTGTTTGGACCTACTTTGAAGGCCTCCACCTTACCCCCTCCAGTTTTTGCTGATTTCCTTCCTTTTTCCAGCCACCTTGCCTCTGTCTCTTGGCTGTGATCTGCACCTCTTTTCAGCAGCTTTATCCTTTAGATCCCTGTCCCTTTTGACCTTAGATCTATTGGCCTCTCTTCCGTGTGTTTTGCCTAGATTTTTCCCTTTCTTTTCAGATTAGTTTTGAGAGACCCACCTTGTTGGGTTAGATAGATGCACAAGTAGCTGTTATTTTTCTGTTATTTCAGCATTATATATTGTTCTCTGTAGGTTTATTTTCAGCTACGCAGCACACTTTTTTCTTTCTCTCAAAACGGAAAGGGTTTAAAAATTAAAATTAACGCACACCACACACTGACCCTAAGCGAAGAAGCGCCTGGTTAACACCGCCTGGCAAAGACTCTAAAATCAATTGTCACTGCACCTTTTCTGCCCTTGACCTTAATTGATTCTGTCCCTTTCTGCCCCTGTCGGTTTCCTTCTTCCTGTCATCATTGCACCCCCAAGGCGCCTTTCCCGGAGACTTCTTGGCCTTCATCCTCAGTTTCCGGTCGATCGACCTGCTCCGCCCCGCCGTCGTCGAGCCAGTCCACCTTCGAGTCCGCACTCTGACTCCTCTCCTGATTCATCGGGTCCTCCTTCTCCTCCTGGTTCTCGCCCTGTCACCTTCACTATGTCTGGTCTAGGGCCTAACGCTAGCGGTTCTCTCGGCCCTAATGCCGGCCCTACTACTAGCGGGACCGCCACAAGAACTACCCCGGCCACCCCTGTGCTGCCGTACATTGCAGGCCTCAGCCTCCCCGATTTCCATCAGTTGATCAATGACCCCATTCACCACAATGCTAATTGGCCTGCTATGCCAACCAAGCTCCCCTCCGACATCCCTAAGTTTGAGGGCCTTAATGGCGAAGATCCAACCAATCATGTCCGATATTTCCACATGTGGTGTTCCTCCAATTCCATTACCGATGACTCCATCCGTCTTCGTTTGTTCCAACGCACGCTCACCGGCGAAGCTTCTAAATGGTATGTCGAACAAGCCACCTCTACCCATACCACCTTTGAGACTCTTGCCCAAGCCTTTTTGTCGTACTTCCAACTCCCTCTCCGATACGATACTGGCACGGAGCTCTTGACTTCCTTCAAGCAATCCTCTTCAACATGCCTTTCCGCCCATGTTTAGGAATGGTGAAGAAGACGGAGCTTATGTCGAGCCCCTCCCTTCGAAGATCGGGTTTACATGGACTGGTTCCTCCGCACCCTTCCCGCTCCCATCGGCAAAGATGTCGCCTCTCACTTTCCTCAAACTGAAGAAGCCGCCTCCAAATAGCATTGAAATATGACCTGATCTACGCTCAATCTGGTTATGTTTATACCATTCTTCCTGACCTCCCCAGGCCCAGTGGCGCTAACGCCCCGGGGGCATCTCATTCCGCCGACGGTATCGTTGGAGCCCTTTCCCATCCATACGCACAACCTCCTATGGGCTATGGTCTCCCTCAGGGAGGGGCCAGCTCCTCCAGCAGTCTCCCCCGTCCCGATAGCATGTATCCAGGATACGGCATGCCTCCTCCTTTTGCCCAACCTCCTGCTTACCTCAATGTTGCCCAACCTACCCATTACCCTTATCCGCAGCCTGGTGCGCCAGCTCCTCCAGCATATGCGCTTCCTCCTCCCTTTCCTCCTCAACCCCAGCACCAACACCTACAGCCCCCTCCAGGGCAATTATTTGCACAGCAGGGCGCGACCAATCCCCCTTCTTCTCAAAGAAGGCGGAGAGGCAATCCAAACCAATCTGCCCCCGGTACCCGTGGAACCAATCCTGGTGTGGACCCTAGCACTGCCAACCAGCAACAGGGCACTCAGCCCAAGCCGGACAAGCCGCTTCGCACAAGCAAGCCTTGTTCGTGTTGCGGTGTTTACGGCCATTACACCCACGATTGTCCCCTATTACCCCAGATGCGGCAGATGTGGGAGTCTCAAGCCACATTGCGCGGACAACACGCCTCCCCTCATGCTCCTCCTAATGTGGCCACTACCCAGCCAGCTGTGTTTACTGATCCTTTCCCTCAGCAAGGATTCGTGGCTACCCAACCGCCCGACAGCCAGGTAACCGCCCCCCCTTCCCTTTCTGGTTCCTCTGATTACCAGATCCTTATGATGCACTCCGATCCTAACCCGTCCGTCGATCTTCACCTTCAAACTCGGTCTCGCCAGTACTCCAAGCCTCCTGCTCAGTCTGCTCCCGAGCCTCCTTCTTCAAGTTCTCCAGAGCCTCTTTCGTCACCCAGTGGACCCTTACATATCCCTCAACCAAAAGTTGAGGTTCATACCAAGATACCTAAGGGCCCACTACGTCGAAACGCTGCTCCCAGTCGAGCTGCCCATTCGTATAGCATAGTAGATGATTTGGCGCAATCTCCTGCCGCCATTTCCACACTGGACCTCCTCCAGTCCTGCCCTTCCCAAAAGAAGGCTCTACTATCTGTCGTGGGCGCTGTAGATCCTGCTGATGACCAAATGATTGTTTTCGACGCCACTCAATCAGACCATCCTCCTCTCCCTCCTTCCGTCGCCTTCCAAATCCCCGTCAAAATCCGGAACGCCAACGTGTCCCGGTGTATCATTGATGAGGGGGCATCCACATGCGTGATGTCCGCTTCGATTTGGAAGCAACTCGGATCTCCTGAGCTGGCCCCTTCCACAATCACCCTTCGAGCGTGGGATGGTCATGCCTCCCAGCCCATTGGCCTGTTCCGTAATTGTCCTATCACCCTTGTCGGTAAGACTGTTTGCGTTGACGTCGAAGTCATCGATCCCCCGCTAGATTACAACATTCTACTAGGGCGAAGCTACACCTATGCTATGTCTGCTATCCCATCCACGGTTTTCCGCAAGATGTCTTTCCCCCATAATGGAAAGATAGTCACCATTGACCAGTTGACATATCATGAGCCAAAATCTCAGACCTCACCTGAGACGACCATCTCTTCTGTAGCCAACAAGCAAACCGTCGATTCCTTGACCAGTGTCTGCCCCGGCGTTTACAAATATTCCTCCCTGCTTGGAACTTTCCCTAACCTTCCTCCTGCTTCTATCATTGATCCCAGCTTATCGAATATTTGCATGATGCAATCGTCTCAGGCTGCTCTTAAGCGGCCTGCCTCGGCTAGTCAGCAACCTCCCCCTTGCCCTCCGCACCCCGCTCCTAGCCATTCCTCTCAGCCAGCTGGACCTCCTCCTTCTGGCCCTCCCCCTACAGCTGGTATCCCCGAACCCCTTTATCCTTCTGGAACGGTTCCCCCTGGCCTTAACCACCTCGGAGCCGTCCCTCCTGGTCATCACCCTGCTGGGCAGATACCTTTCGTGGCTCCCCCTCTCGGAGTATTTTCTGTCCCCGTCATGGCCACCCTCTCTCTCCCTAACCTGACCCTCGGCATACCTGTCTGGTACATTGACCCTCCAGCCGCTACCCCTCCCGGTCACCCCAAACCTTACCTTGCTTTGACACCGGTTCAACCAGTCCCCCTCACCTCCTCCGGGCCCCCAGCACCTCCACAGGACCCTACCCCTGTGGTGCCAGCCCCCGGAAAGAAAGGCAAAGCTCGTAAGGGGGCAACCCATCAGGACCAGGCCGCCCCAACAACTCTTACCCCTCCGCGACCACCAAAGCCCGCCATCCAATGCGCTTTGTGTGATATCGTCGGTCACGCCACTCACATGTGTCCTGAATTTCTGCACCTCAAGCTTCTGGTCAACGAGACGTTCCCCGACTCTGACATCCCAGAAGTCTACGTCACTATCCCTGACTCTATCCCGAAACTCAAAAACTTGCGCACAAACCACCCTTGTGCCTTGTGTGATTTTCACGGCCATTACACCCACCTCTGTCCACGCCTTGACGAGTATCATTCCTCCTTGGACATGTACCGCCAATTCAAGGCCACTTTGATAGGACCAGAGGACCTTCCTACTCCCATTCACATTCCTCCCCCCGCTATCGAGCCAACGGAGCCGTCAACCACCATTTTGTACCTGTCATCATCCTTGCGAGATAGTTCACCTGCCCTTCAACCTGCCAATCCTCTCGGCTCCTCAGCCGACCTTGGATCTGTTGATATCGCACATCTGAGCCCTTCTCCTCCTGATGACCCGTCACACATCACTACTTCCTCGGGTGACCCCTCTTCCTCCAGTATTCC